>VYWZ01002617.1:0-12917 GCA_008711595.1 Fusarium xyrophilum
TGCCGGCTACACGAGCCCAAAATAAAACCTTCCTCTTTCAACTCCGCTAGCCGCATTAACAACTTAGACCGACTGTTTCGTAGCAACGACATCGCAATGTCTCCGCAAACTCATCCTATCCTTCACCGAGCTCCGATTTTGGAATGATCCGCTCGCGGCATTTGAGCGATGATCTGGGCTGTGGTGATATGCTCCAACCTCTGACGGCTTGCCGTTCCGTCCACGTTGTGGTTTGAGTGGCTCACGAACGTCGAAATACAGGGCCAGGCTGTACGAGGCTCTTTCTGGGGAATGAGTTGCATCTGGGGTAACGTAAACCTCCTTCGTCTAAGCAGGGACCTTTAAGGTGTCTGACTAGTGGTTCTAGTGCTTGAGCGGTATGTCCTCATTATGTGCCGTGTTTTGCTATTGTGCTGATCATGCCATGCCCATGGCTGAGTGCGCAGTCCCCGAACTTGACATTGCTCTGGGAAGAAAGAGGTCAATGGTCAATCACAAAAGCACTTTGCCTACAGTCACAATACTTGCCTCTGCCTGGATCTGGTTTGCTCAAACACACACTGACGCCATTCTTACACCACTTACGGGTTTCACCGTGGTCAAGAGATAGATGCAAATTCTATCTAACCAATCACCCCGGTTAGTGGCTGGCGTTGGTTCAGGCCTCTTCTCTCGGCCCTGGACCTATTGAAAGATTTGCTGTTCAGTTTGCCATCCGAACCGAGTCATTCTGCCAAGGTCTGCCAAGGCCTCGTCCAGTGAGCAGATGAGCCTGCTAGGCCGTTGAGCCAGTGACTAACAACCAGGCCTCCACTGGAGAGAAATTCTGCAGGGCAGCCGACTTGAGGGAGCGAGAGCGCGGTCCGGTCTCCATCCGGAGCAAAGTTGTACAGTTGCTTAGAAAAGTCTACGTGCTGTACAGAGTAACATCTTGGGGCTTGTCCGGTTGATTTATTACCCACTCACCTCACTTTCACCTACCAATGAATGCATGCTATGCTTGCTAGCCCACCTTCGTCATCCCAAACTCTTTGTGCGCGTATCGTATCGTATCTGACAAACAGCTGCCACTCTCAAATACCATACCACCCTTAAGTTACCGTGCCATACCATACCATCCATACCATCCATACTATCCATACCAGGCCACTTTAGGATCTCTTGCTAACCCTCTAGCTTGGTGTCCTTCGGTGAGCGTTCTTGTCCATAGCGCAGTTCCTGACACTGCAGATTGCGCCAGTGACGCGCCCACATGGATAGGAATCGATCAAACGCTATGATCTAATTCGCGATTCCACTAACCCCATACTTGACTTATCTACTGTTCTGAGTTCAACCTTCAACTTCAACTCCTTCGTTGCCATTTTCCAACCTTGAAAGACCCTTGTCTTGCTTTACCGACATTCAACATCGCATCTTTTCAGCCCTATCAGGAACGCAACAACGCCAACCTAAGCCAATCGCGCACTACTACTTCAACAGGCCCAAAACCCCTCGATCCTCCAACCGTCCCGACGAACCGACATCTCGACGATGCGCCGCAAATCATGCTGAAGACGTCTCCAACCTTGTCCGCCTCCGCCAATGCCTCGCCTACCGCTTTTCGATATGCGACGTTGTCCCCTCAGCACTCCTCAAAGCCTTCGCCAGCTCTCCGGCGACGGCCTTCTACCCGCTCCGACACTCCATCGTCCGTCGACGCTATGAAGTCTTCTCCAATACAGCATCTGAGACAGTATGTCGCGAATGACTCTGGTATACATGGTTCACCCGAAGTCCAACGACCGCCGCGATCAATTTCTCAAAAAGCCTCTGCGCATCCTGCACAATCACCTGCCCCCTCACGCCCTTCTCAGGATCAGGCTGTGCAGCAAGGCCAAGGCCAAGCACTAAGCGGGGTGTCACCAACTAAACGTCGAAGCTCTCCCACCCCGACCAATCTAGATGCTGTTACTGCTGCGAACTCTTCACTACAGACGAGTAAACGTGCCAAACCTGCTACGCCGCCACCAAAAGTGTTGCCAGATCGTTATGAGCTCTGTGCTGTAGAAGACATGGTAGAGTTGGTTGCGCATATGTTGGCAGAATTGATCGCTACGAATGACGCCATCCGAATTTCGAATGGCGGATTGACACGCTTTCACTCAAGGCAGGTTGCGGCTCTGCTATTCGGATTTAATGGATTTAGCTAACATGATACAGAACCGCACCTGGAATTTCGGTTCGAGATTACCTCCACCGTTTGGCCAGACATGCGACCCTAACACCGCCGCTTCTCTTGGCCATGGTTTACTACATTGATCGGCTGTGCGCCATGTACCAAGAATTCACCATCAATACGTTGACTGTGCATCGATTTTTAATCACTGCAGCTACAGTCGCTGCCAAAGGGTTATCAGACTCTTTCTGGAACAATACCACTTATGCTAGGGTCGGTGGCGTTCGAGTGGCAGAACTCAAATTACTGGAGTTGGAATTTCTCTACCGAGTCGATTGGAAAATTGTTCCAAACCCTGAAGTCCTCGTGGCATATTACAAGGGTCTAGTGGAACGAACCCCTGGCTATGTTTTAGAATCGGATGGTTCAGACGACGAAGACGAGGACGAGGATGATGACCCCGAAGACGGTGAGAATGAGCCTTCGGACATTTAGACTTGACACCAATTGGTTCTTTGTTTGGCATCGAGGCCAACAATCCCTCCAGTTTCTAGGATTACCCAACCAAGTTGGCTGTGAAGCCAGGAGATTTTCACTACTTGCATTAACGGAACCATGACGAGAAGAAAAGAGTTGATTCTGCATAGCACTGCATTTACAGGCGTTGGGGATAAGGGCGGTTTTATTCTGATTATATTGAAGCGGTACACGGATGGGAAGGAATACAAGGGTTGTATTATGTTGAACTTTTTGTACGAGAGCGTCTAGACTCAACTGTGAGCATTCACTGCAACCTGTATTTCATGAGAAAAAAAAAACTTGCTGATCAAACTGATCAGAGATTTGTCTGTTTTGCCCTATGTCGATGATATCAACTGTGCATGTCCAATGTTCGTTGAAATAAATTAGCCGACAATCTACCGCCTCATACTGAAGATGCATACCGGGAGGTACCCACCCATGTGTCGTTTCCAAGCTCCAGAGCTGCCATACTAACCATCCCTCAACTACATCACCATTCATAGGCGAATCATTGTCCACTCGCAATGAGAATCACAACCTTCCTATCAACCATCTGCGCCGCTGCGCTCGTGGCAGCTGAGCAGCGCACAGCTCAAGTGTACATCCAACCTATCCTATCTTCACCCTCGACACCTCAAATCCTAGCTGAAGTCGCCTACGACGCCGCCTCACTCATCTCCACTGAGATCGTCTCCTACGAGGCCCCTGAGCTGCCCGAGACCGTATCCCTCGTCCGTGTTGGCATCTACGACCCCAAGTCTTCGCGCTGGATTGCTGGTACAACTGCTGCCTCAACGGAGAACTTTGACCGCGGTTACGCGCCTACAATATTACTATCTGTAGATGAGAGCGGTGATGTGCGCAGCGTGACGCTCAAGGGTGTGAGAGTCGATGCTGGCCAGACAAGAGACTTTGGACCCAAGGCTGTTGTTATCGCGGAGAAGAAGGGGGCTCAGCCTGAGTTGAACAAGCCGGTTGTACTGTCACCAGACGGCAAAAAGGCAGCCGAGGTGGAGCCCAAGTCTCTTTTGCAAAAGTGAGTATTGTTGAGTCGAAATGAGAGAGTGAAATGCTAACGTTTCAATAGGTATTGGTGGCTTATTGCTATCGTGGTTGTCATGTCGATGGCTGGTGGAAACGAGAAATAGACTTACATATGCAAACTGACGACTCGAACCAACCATTTCCCGCCTACCATTTTCTTTAAATCATCGTGACTCATATTGTTGGCGACCCAGGCATTGGGGTCTGTGAGTTGCGCGTGTGTCTGCGCCTACATGAACGTGATGATCTTGGCCCTGGCTCTTTCTTCCTCTCGTATGCACGCTGTTTAGACTTTATAGCTGAGGCAAGTCGGAGAAAAAAGAGGAAGGGGGATACTCTCGGACTTTATCATCATCATCGTCATCGCCCAATATGGCTTCATGCTGGAGGACTTTGTCGCTGGAGATCCGGCTCCAAATCCTTGAGCTTGCCGAATATCGCATTTCTTTGTGCAAAGATGAGCTATTCTTGTTGAAACAAGCCAAAAGCTCGGGGAACCCCTTACTATAGCAAAATCTTCCTATGGGATTGGATATGACTGACTAATTATTCTTGATATACAAAGCGTGTTGGAAGAGAGTTGCCTTGAACTCAAAGTCCTTCCAAAAGCTCGGATTCCTCTTGCGTTGACGTTACAAAGAACTAATTCAGCACGTTTGTCTACACATTGAGCTTCCAGCGCATGGATAACAGCTTGGCTTAGAAGAAGAGCGTCATGAAACCAAGAAATTCAACCATGCAGCTGCTAGAAACTTCTTTTCAAAGCTCTTCCTCGTGTTGGGCGGCTTCAACCAAGAGTATTCTTTGACCTTGAAGTTCACTATTCAGTCTACAAGCGACTCACGTTATCGGTATTCGCACCTTCACTTCGTTTGGAGCAAAAACCGGAAATTGATTATCCCAACTCGATTTTGTCACGAGCGCCACCGACGTTGCGTAACAAATTCAGCCCTGAAGAGCCAGAGTCTTGTGGATATCTGGGAAGATTGTTTGCAGTATTGAAACTGACATTCCGGCAACTGGTAGTCTTGGAGGTGCCTGTGGCCAAGAAGTTCATCATGCGCGGTGAATGTCGCCCATAGACACTAAGGCATTGTTTGCGTAGTTTCCTCAGCTTTGAGAGTTTCGTGTGGGAGCCATCACGTCTCCATCAAGGAAATCGTCATTCCCTACCTCATGGTCTGCAGTGTAGCTACATCGTCGCAGTTAGCTGACGTCTAATAGAACTTGTATCTGTTTTCGGTGATAGTTTATCACCGTCTCGAGGAGAGGACTTCAATGTAGCATTTGTCTGTGGCGCTGACCGGCCATAACACCCCAACCATATTCGTCTCATGGCAGATCCTGAACTTACCGCAGCACTCGCATGTAGAAGTTCCGGACTTACACGGCTTTGAAACTAATACATGGTCGATGCCTGGGACTTCTTCAAAGCCTACCAGAAAGGCCGGGAATTGCAGCACTTAGAATCGATGAGTCTGACTCCTGCCATGCTTGCTCCCTGTTCGAGCAACGATAAGACCAGTGAACTTATATGTAACTAGCGAGTTGTCCTTAGTATGCCGAAGCTGCAGCCCGTTTGCATTACGGAGTGGGCAGAAGAGCATCGCAGCAGGCTTCTTCTACCCAAAGAAAGACGCGTCTCTGATATGGCAGATATACAGCCTCGTGTTCCAGAGGTATGAACGCGTTCTTGAGGACACTCTCATTACCCTACAGGAGATTTTGAATCCTAATTCGATCGAGTTTCATGGTGATACCGTTGTACAACTTAATCTACCGGACGGTACTGTGGACACAATATCTCTAGAACAGATATGCGATGAGAATCAGTAGGTTGGAACGGCCATACCACTCGAATAAGAGAGCATTCTGTGAATGAGAAAGGGCATTGAAGGCTTACAAAGTAGGCATGTTATGAGGGAGTCAGAAAACTTCTAGCATTAATTAAGGATGCTACAATATAATGATCGAGAAGCTTATTGAGATATGATATACCGAACTGACCCAAATCATTCCATTAGTATATAGAAAAGGTCCTGAGTTTTCTTACCTCGCCTTGCCCATCTCTGTCCCGTCAACCTTGAAGACAGTACAAGATTGAGTGTTCCGGTAGATCACGTGGAAACTTGGCATAGGTAGTGATTCGGGCTACTAGTCTATATCGGGCTAGATTCATCAGCTCATCCTCCACTGGTTGCCATGGATATTAAGGGAACAAGATCTGGGTCGCACTTGCAGCGCAGCAGCGCCGTATTTCAACCTTTGCATACATCCACTTCGTTCACCTCTTTTTGCATTCACACCGCTGAAACAACATCGCACTCTTCACTCCTTGACTATTCGTAAAGTAATACAAAGCAATACCGACGCAACGATGGCCGACAACGACGCTACTTTTCCCCAGGATCTTTCCCAGGTCCAGGGCGCTGCCTTTGCCGAAGAGAAGGGAAAGGGAAAGGCTCCCGCTGAGCAGATGACTGAGGACACTGCTATGGATGAGGATGAGGATGATGATAGCGATGATGATGATGAGGAGGAGGTATGTGCTGTCGTCCTCCGTTACTTGCTTCTCGACAATTGCTAACATTGATTTTATTAGGTCCCCGAAGCTGGTAATTATACACGCCCTGCAAAACCCAGACTATGAATCAAGCTAACCCACGCGCGCAGATGAGGAAGATGGCTTGGAGGAAATTGACCCCAGCAACATCGTCGAAGGCCACCGTACTCGAGGTGCCCAAATCGACTTCGCCAAGGCCGCCGAGCAAGTCCCCGCCGACGACGAGGATGAGGAAGACGATGAAGACTTCCAGCCCCCTAACGAGGACACCAAGATGTCTGACTAAATGCACGTGACCTCATCTGATGGATGTTTATGGAGGGGACAGTACGGTGTTATGAATTTCGGAACTGAGCAAAAATAAATGGGCGTGGGCGCGGATGATAATAACTGTTTACCCTGTCTCTGGGCTTGGGGATCTAGGCGGCACGGAGTCGTGGATAGCATCAGCCACCTTTAGCATTCAACCGCTTGCATATGTACTGTACGCGTGCAGTTACATGTATTTATGAGCAATTTGAAATGACATTAATATAGGCAAAACCCCGGTGCAAGATCAATGTTGGGATGCTTATCACGCGCTCATTTGAGGAATTGTAGCTGTGCTGAAGCTCTGCCTGCTCCGAGCTCATGTGCCATGTTTGACTCACTTATGCCTACCATCCACGGTAAAACCATCATACTCATCATTGTATACGTAATTAAGTGCCCATCTCAACAACAACTCAACTTAATAATCGTGACTTGTTCTCAAGGCGAAATTCAGACCATGACACGGGATTGGACAGCCCCTCGGTACGTATCCTCCGTCCTCCCCATTCCAATGAGCCAGACCGCTGTCATCAGCTAAGAGAACACCTAAGGAAAATAACCAGGGTATCGTAAGCGGGGAGGCCCCAAGATTCGCGAACCCCTCGATAATTTTCTTAATCTTCATCTCCTTTATACACAAACCGCTTCTTGGTTCGTCTCCCCGGCTATCTGGTCGCGACAGAATAGTTATGGCGCAACGGTACGACGCTCCTTTGCAGATGGTGGCAAATCGCATCATCGGAACCCGAACAATCGATTTGAGACAGAATATTGACAGCGCATCATAGATTCGGTGCATCGTCGCTTCATCAGCGCGACTCTCGCAGCGCTCTCTTCGAGGGCTACACCGGCGACGCAGCATCTCGACGACCCGTCAGCGCAAGCCCAAACCGGGGATACGGCTACGGCGGATACGGAGCCCCCTCGCCTTCGCCCCTTGGACAGGGAGGTTTCGATGCATCAAGACCTGGTTCGTTCCGCTCTGCGACGCCGAACAAGAGGGGCCAGTATAGCGATGCGGTGCTCAATGAGCTTGAGAGCCAGAATGATGCGCAGGTGGAGGGTATTCTTGGCAAGGTCAAGGTGTTGAAGGACGTGAGTTTTCCTCCTTTCCAAGGTTCGTTGGTGGTGTAGGAGCTGACAGTTGTGTGATAGATGACGGTTGCGATTGGAGACGAGATCCGTGAGTCCTCGGCGTTGGCGGAGAAAATGAACGATAGTTTCGACTCGACACGCCTGCGACTTCGTGGCACTATGAACCGCATGCTTGTCATGGCTCAGCGAACTGGTGTTGGCTGGAAGGTCTGGCTCATCTTCTTTGCCGCTGTGATCATGCTTTTCATCTACGTTTGGCTATTCTAATCTCGAGCTCTACACACGACACGACTCGAATCATCGACTTGAGAGCATGGAGAGACATTGATTGACTGAGAAAAAGAAAAAGAGCTGTACGATGTGCATTCTGAATCGGCGTTTCGGATGGGCGTTTTGTAATTTACAATAATGCATGATAATCGGTGATCTTGGCAGACACGGGAGAAGCATCACATCACGCAACGATCAAGTTGCCCTCTACAAAGGTTGTAGTCACACTTCTGGACAGGCTTGTGGCAAGCAACCCAAAGACGGGAAGCGCTCAATTTCAATTCTGCTTTGATAATGAACAATGAGTGGGTATATAACACTGCTGTCTGGACTAGTCTATCTGTTGGTCGTGTCGCAATAGTCGTAAAGTGCTAGCCGTGACGGGCTCGTCGTCCAGCGGGACTGCTCTGCATAAAACTACTGCCGTCTTGAGAGAGAAGGTTACGTAGATCCATGCTGGCGCGTGGATGTGCCATGCTAGAACGGCCCTGAACGGTAGGTGACATAGGACGAGGTAGTGTCGCAGAGCGAGGTGCGAAACTAACGTCAACATCGTCTTCATCATCATCCTCGTCGTCATTGGATGACTCTTGCTCACTACTGGAGATTCCAGCTTCAGAGTCGGTATGCTCGTAGCCGCCGCTCTCAGCCTCGGGGATATCTTCGTCAAGATCGGCGTCCATGTCCATGCCAAGGTCATCGTCTTGAGCGAAGTCTTCCTCGTCGAGAAGATGGCCATTATCCTCTTCTTCTTCGAGTTCTTCGGTGTCGCCGTACATGTCGTTAGCATCCGGCTCACCGCGGACAAGGGCTTCGCGAAAAGCGTCGTCGCCCATCCTCATACGTGCTTGCATGAGGTCGTTCTGGCGTTCTGCTCTCAGAGCCTCATCATCTGTCTCTTCACCATCTTCACCATCTTCTTCATCCTCCTCCTCGTCATCGTTCTCATTCTCCTCGTCGTCGTCGTCGTCGTCGTCGTCGTCGTCGTCGCCGAAGGCATATCCTTCTTCATCCGCATCGGGAATTTCATCGTCTAGATCCTGAGCTCCGTCGAGCTGAACATCGTCCATAGTACCCTCGCCAGGCATACCTTCCGCTTCAGCTTCAGCTTCAGCTAGTTCTTGAGCCAATTGTTCTCGGCGCATTGCTTCCTGGTGCTCTTCTTGCTCCCGCTTCTCCTCACGCATCTGGTGCAATGTCTTAGGAACACCTGGGGGTTTCAGCCAGCCGCTGCCATAATTCTGAACGTTCAGTCGTCTTCTCTGCATGTACTGTTCGTCTGCGGCCAGTCGAGCGAGAGCTGATCGCTCAATGAGCTTTTTTCTTTGTCGAGCCTGGTTTGCGCCATGTTGAATGTTATGTGTACTACCGCTAAAGTCGTCGAGAGGTCCTGGTGGGGTGTAAGGACTACGAGAAGATCTGTACCACAAAGAATGCGACTAAGTGTATTAGTAGTTGTATTTGACCACATCCGTAACAGCCTTACGTCTCGCGGTGTGAAGTCCGGTAGTGTGGTGAACATGGCAGCCAGGTCAAGACGCGGTCGCGTCAAGCTGTTAGGTGTAGCTATTGATGTTGTATTGACATGACATTTCCAGGACAACCTTAAGTTTCCTCTTACGAAATGGTGGGGCAGTTCCCGCCATAAACGCGCTTCAGCGCCTAGTAGCCGCCATTGGTGGGCGCCCGTTATCGAAACAATGCAACATTACTCCGTACAAGCTTCACAAAATGTCAATGAGTTAACTTATAAAGGATTTGACAGGGTTCTTGATCAAAAAGTGATATGTGAATTATGAGACCCGAGTTTGGCTGGCTGTGAGCATCTCCGGTCGACTAAACACTACCTCGAATACGGCTCGATATTTTTCAGCGGCTGGGTCGGCTTGACATGAGCGGTTTACAGCAGAGGGCAACACCTTGCTTGTTCTAGACTCATGTCTCTGATCTGGGAAATGAGAGCCCAAAGAACGACTGCAACTCTGTCGATCTGAAATTGGACTGAACTCACCGCCTTGAGCCAAGCTTATGATTTCCCTTCAGAGATTTTCTGATACGATCAACAATGAGGCTGCAGGGAGAGTCGGTGGTTTATTCATTTTGTTTGGTAACCAAATCAACAATGAGGCTGCAGGGAGAGTCGGTGGTTTATTCATTTTGTTTGGTAACCAAATCTTCGATTGCTGTGTGCTGTGCCTTGTGCTGCTTCAGCATTGGATGGATGGTATCTCGACAAACTCCTGCAACGTCGCTTGCATTACTGCCCTGTACCGTACAGCGCTAGACCCTTGCTTCATGCAAAGAATTCGTTCCATACCTTGGTAGGTAAAGTAACTCGTAAACTACCTGTAGCAAAACTCGAGTTGGACATCGGAAGAAGTCGGAAGAAGTCGGAATCAGGAGTGGGAGGCTCCCTAGCAAGTAGTGAGCACAGCAAAGCATCCATAGCAACTCCGGAATTTGGCCGCAAAGACCGTCGGCCTCTCTCCGTTGGCCTCTCTCCGTCGGCCTCGAACTGAATGAGGTTTTTTGTTTTTACTCTGGATCTTCGGGGATCGGGAAGTTAGACTCTGGGCATCTCTGGTTCATTGGCTGAACGAAGCCATGTCTACGGATCGACGGCTCCGCAAGCCCGTAATGGAGATGCACTGCACTTACTGCACACAGCCCAGCCTAGCAATGTAGGTTACAGCGACAGCAGCAACAAGAACAGCACAAAGTTACATGAGATGCCGTTTAGCACCGCCAAACTCGCTGTGGTCCACAAGCAGTCTCCGCTCGAGGCAAACCAGCCAGCAACTCGCTTTTATTTATAATCTCTCAACTCTTGATTTGAGCTCCTTTCGGGATCCATTCGCCCGCCGCCGTTTTAGTATATTTTATATGCGGTATCAACGCCGAGAGATAAGCAATTGTGGCTCCCCGCGCTAGGAAATACGGTCAACGCGAACGATATCTGGTAGCATTGGGCTGGATCCTCCTGAGTCCTGACTGTAACGCGGCCGAGACGAGTTGAGGGCGTACGTATTCGTGAAGGACATGTGCTGTCATGTCTAACGGCGGACAAAGACCGTACTCATCATGTATCGGGGAGCAGTGACTTGAGATTCGTACAAAACTCCTCAGATGTTGTCTGTCTTTCCCCAGCCCACATGTCTTCACAGGCCCTGCGACCATTGGCCTCTCAGTGTTGTACCGGTTCGAATTGCCCATCTCAGTGACGTCTTTCATGCAAGCCCACTGCAACTGCAACACTTCAGAGAACCTAACCTCGCAGGCAGGGTCCCCGCAGGGATTCCCGAAGCATGGTGAGACAGGTACATCTGCGCGATAGCGTCGACTAGAGACAGCGCTAGACGATCTTCTACCTCTTGGCACGCTTTGGTTGGCGTGTGTGTGGTGTGCACGGCACGAGCTTGTTCCGTTTTAATGCACCTCGAGAGATAGTAAACGGTGGTTGGCTCGAGATAAGAAACGACTCGACTTTGGAGACCCTGATTGGTCGCCTCTCTCAATTTTATGTTGTCCATCTTTTGACTGTGAATCTGTGAGATAAAAAATGAGGTGACGGCGATGAACATCACACGTGTAAGTGCCTCCCGTCAACGATCCAAAGCGCTGACTCTGACTCCGAGAACCAGAACGCTCACGTTGGGGGTCCATGTCCTCGGCTGGCTCTCAGATGCGCTCGGCGACTCTCAGAAACATCCCGAGATCCCAGGGCATAATTTCAAAATTCAACTCCACTATGCAGTGTGGCCTGCTTCTCACGCACGCGAGTCCAAGAGGGATAATCCATAGCGGTAATGACCGCAGTTGAGGCCAATAACAGGGCATGGAACCGACTCCAATTCTTTCAAACGTTGTAATGCTTGCGTCGACGTGGCATACCGACAGGCAGAAACAAACAAGACAAGGTGGAAGATCATAGTCAACCTAGAGCCTAGATAATAGTCACTCTGTCACTTCACATACCACACCAAATTACAGATACAACAAATGAGTTTAATGTAGCAACAATCTGGCGTTTGCATGTACGCAGGGACACTGGTTAATGTAGTGAGTGGCACACGGGCGGAATCACATCTCAAATCTCGCACAGAGAACCAGATGCAACACCAGCATCCAGCTGCTCGGACTGAAGTGCAGTGTAGATAGTGCAGGATGGGGGTTGATAGACGAATCAGGCCCATCTCAAGCTCCCCCGCGCAGCATCTGTACGTCAAAGGTCCCGCCCCAGGTTCACAAGGACACTGGTGCTCATGGCTCATGGCTCCTCAGTGCTGCTCGTAGAGACGAGACAACGTGGGCGCGACATCGGACTAGCTGGGCTTTGAAAATGACAAGCCACGATTGGTGTCGCAAATTGGGAGGTTGAGCTGATCCCTGCAGAGGAAGGTTTAACGTTCCAGCCGGCGTCGCACGGGATTCGCAGCATCTTCCAGCCATTCGGCGCCATCCATTCAGACCCTGGCATTCTAGACACCCTGATCCATGAACTCGAGGCGCTCGTCGGGAGTCAGAGTGCGGTCGTAAGTGGTTGGCTCGTCGTTAGCGGCAAAGCAGTCCATCCCTCGGCCGTATTTCTCTTACACGAAACCATGTTGCAAAGCTATTCACAGATTCACAGCTCGGCGGATAGATATGCGATAATAGGTAGCTGTCGCTGCCTATTAGCCTGTGTTTGATTGGACGCCATAACGAGGACATAGCCTCTCCGCGTCGGTTACACAGACCAGATTGAGAATGTAGCTCAACCGACCATTGACCCCCCCTAGTCATCCGACCAGTGCTAAAACCTCAACTGACCCGACCATTGTTGTGGGCTCTATACTTGATTTAATTGGTAGAATAAAATTTAGGCCTTTCCTAGATAGTATTAGGTCTATAAGTCACGTGTAGCTAAGATATAAGAAAATAATAATTAAGCCTTAATTATTCCTGTAGTAATTA
>VYWZ01002618.1:0-10746 GCA_008711595.1 Fusarium xyrophilum
GAAGAAGCAAGCACATCATGGTCTGAGATGACTCGAAATCCGAAAGACGAGGCTGCTAACCTGCAGTTGAGAGAACGGCGCTAAATTGAGGCGAGCACTTACACGCCCATATGCCAAGCTGTGCGAGGCCGATCCGCCTTTCCCTTCGTGCTAGCGCAAGCCACTTGCAACCAACATCCATCGGATCAGCGGTCAGGTAGCGACGTCGAATTGCTTTCTTGCAAGGATTCGTGCATTGCCCTAAACGTCCCTGTCCTCATCCCCTCATCCCCTCATTGCTTTACCACTATCCATGTACAGAACCCCCTTTTCAGTGTCCAGGATTCACACATCAGAAACAATAGCCACCCCCCCATCTTAGTCCGCTTTGTCGTGTCCCTTCGGAGCTACCCAAGTCGGAGAGTAACTCTGATTCGCGCCTTGTAAGTTGTACAACAACCAGCAGGCCACTGTACAAGGAGTATTGGCACCCCGTCATGGTCCGGTCGTAGCATTGGATGCAGGTTGCACAATCGATGGAGTCTCTATAAATCTAATCCGTTTATCGACATGCCTCTATTGTTCCCCTGTACATTACCCTGTCACACCTATCCTAGGTTACTTCTCAGACCAGCGATCAAAAAGTCGCTTGAAGTGTTGTACAGGCTGTGTGTCAGTCGGTGAGCCAGACGGCCCATCTCCCGACTTCTCCGGTCAGCTATGCTTCAGCGCCATCTCAATTCTTGTTCATCTATTGTGAGTAATTCCGCTTTTCGACTTTTAAAACATTCTTGCGTCCGGAAAGACTGATATAAAATCCATGATTCCTTCAACGTGAAACATTACCCAGTAATCCTACTAATCTCGTATTTCTTAGAAGAAGAGAAAGAAAAAAAAAGCCCACAGCCAGCATCATCAAATGGAATCAACTTACATGACCGAACAAGTTTTCAACGAGCTAGGTCAGGATGCTATATACTCGGTATAACCAACAGTGAAAGTACTAACAAGCCCATAGAACGAATAGGCGCTGTTCATCTGAGAACTCACGACGTTCCGGGTAGAAAACGATATCGTGTCGAAGAACAGCAGGCCAATCGTTCACTCAAATGGCTTCATGCGGATATAATTAGAGAACCATTATCTAAAGGACATCTGGAGATGTGCAGCGAGTTGGCACTTGTCTCTGCTGGTCAGGCTAATAATGCTCATGTCCTCATGGAAGACTAAAAGGATTTAGTCATTGGATTACTAGACAAAGAGTCATATCAGTATTTTGGGCTTAATTTCTGGAACCCAAGTGGCGGATGGTGTCATGCAGTCATTAGACTTTTTGATGTTGCCAGGGCTATAAAGACTGGCATTATGAGAAGGCATGAAATAGTAGCGTGCCACAAGTTTTTATTCAAGCTTGTGCATCTCCAAGAACTTCCTAAACGAATTATAGATATCTTTGCCCTTTAAGTCGGAGACTATTACCTCCCTGTATGCTAAACAAAACCCAATCATCCATTTCAAGTGCCCGAAATACCATCTGCAACTTAGATTGAAGGTTATCTGGCGGCCTCAGCCCTCTGAGACCACACTCAATACATGCCACGATACAGGCAAGTTGCGCATCATCTTCCAGATGGTTTCTCTCAAGGCGAAAGCATTTTAAAACAGACTCAAGGCTTTCATCCTTCTTAGAACGATATTCGTAGCAGGGGAACTCCTTGAACCCTGTTGTTGTTTGCTGTAGCCGTTTGAATCGTTCTTGTGGATGACTTAGCCCGGCCTGGCTTTTGACTCCCAAATGACGCTCAAGTCTATGCAGCGTCGAGCTTATATAATTGAATTGCCCCATGGTAGACAAGAAATTGACTTCCTCTTGTGCAGCTTACAGCAGCCTGGCTGAACTCCAAGCCATGTGGTGCTTCGTGTCGCGTAGGGAGCGAAGACGCATGAACGCAGTGAAGGCGATGAGATGATATGACAGGCGTGTTAGATCCTCGTTAGGCGGCAGAGAGGTGTTGGATGGTTGCTTCAAGTATTTCATCCTTGATTCGCCCATGGGGAAATCCCTGTTCACTGAGAAAGGAAAGGTGGTTGTAACGACAGCTTTACGGGGGTTACCCCTATTAAAATGCCTGTGAAAAGGGCGGGTCAGCTTGCATGATCGTCTGCTGCAGGTCTTTTTTTGTCTTAGACATGCCCTGGGACGATTGCTTTTGATAGCCATATGTAGTTTATTGCAGTAGCTTACGGCACTAAAGCGTGTGTTAAGTTTCGATGCAGTGATCTCCCATATGCTCCCTGATGGCGAGGAATGGTATTAGAGTGCGCCGTGAGGCAGAGGACCTAAGAGAACCACCAGTTCATCATGTCCCCCCTTTTTAGTGCATTTTTCCTTCTTATTGTGCTTCTAACAAGACCACCATGGTACCTACGGCTTCTCTTGAAGATCGTCAAGAAAGGGAGATCCCCATGGCTATTCCAGTGTGGGATCATCCTGGTCCGAATAGAATATTCCAAAGGTCTTACAGTCACCGGCCACTTCTCCGGCAAGGATCTGCTCTCGGATAATGCGAAAGAGCGCATAACTACAACGCTGCGAAAATGGCTCCCTGCAACTTCTATGGAAAAGTCTGAAGCACCTGAAGTATTCTTGAAGCTCTCTGTACCTGATTTCAAATCATCCGAGCTAAAGACTAGGTTCAGACTTGGGGGTTACAGGTTGGACGTAGGGTGCAAAGGTAGCTGATTTTTTCCAAGAAAACTTCTCAATAACTGATCGGGTTGTAGTTCAGCACGTGCTTGATACGATAAGGACATCTCGTGAGACGAATCTTGATGACTTGATGGAGAGGGGACAGACCACCTCTCGTTAAAGTACGTCAACCTCCTGCACTGGCAAGTCGACTGCAGAAACACGTAGCCTTGTGGCCAGGAACCCCTGAGAGGTTGTGATGAGGCTGCAGATGTAGTCAGGGTCTGGATGGGATTTCCAGCAAGGCTAAGGCGGTGAAGACTGATACGACTTCGGGTATGCATTCGTTATGAAGCATTAATAGAAGAGCGGCACCTCTCCTTTCTTGTTCGTTGTTGAGATCGTCTCCCATCATTCACCTCTCAAGTTGATTCCACAAAGTTTCTCGCTGAAGCCAGGATGGACTCTGAGCCCAGTGGTAAGACTTTTACTCAGTCTTGAAAGGTTTCTCTAACGTTAGCCAGGTCCCCCGATCGCAGCCGTCGATACACAAGGACGGAGTTGTGGCGACGAATCAAGTACTATCACCATTACCAAAGGTGTAGAGGGCATTGGTTTGACCACCGAAGCTGGAAAGAGATACTATGCTCAACATCCAAAAGGAGAATACGAGGACGATGGCTACCATAGTTCTGTAACTGAGTTGGGTGATGAGGATGAGGATGAGGATGAGGATTTTGACAGTTCTGTAACTAATATGGAGTAATAAGTAGGGTTAGAAAATCTCTGGTCCATCTGTTTACATTCCCATTGTTCCAGCTCATCCACCATCTTCAAACCCAACCATTGATCCAATTCCCCGCGGGCTCGGGGGCAGCTGGAAGAGGCGGGTAATGCATGTCCACCTCCGTCGCAAAGCCCTCGCCAGGGGCGTGGAAGGGCCAATCGTGAGAAAACATATCCAAGAACACATCATTGACCGTGCCCAGTTGAGGCAACGCCTGTACATCGAGATTCAGACCTACAAAACGGGATGTATCCACAGTAACTGGGTATTGGTAACAGTCTATTGCTTCGTGGTCTCTTTGCAAGTCGTTCTCGGTCACCGGCGCTGCATTTTGCTGGTTTTTGTGTGTGTGTTGGTGTCGCTTCAAGCTGTTGCTACTAGATAATGACTTGTTGCAAGTAGGGCAAAGGTGAACTTTTCCCCCCTTGTGTTGCGTGCGTATGTGTTGATCCAAGACATGTTTGCGGGAAAACCTCTCGGGGCATTGTTGACACTAGTGTTCTGGCTTCTCATGCGACTTTATATGACGCCGGCAATCGGCTACCCTTTTGAATCGTCAGGTACAAGAAGGACAAGAATGCGGTCGCTCGTTCTTGTGTGTGAGCTCATGTTACGTCAAATTGAATCTATGGGGGAATTGTTCTGGCATGTTCCGCATTGGTGTATTGCTGCTGGGTTTTCGCGCCGTTTTCTGGATGGTTTTCTTTTGCGCGGGGGCATGCTGAAGGTGCTACCGGCTGGGAATTTCCCCCAGTTGCGCGTGTTAACAGGTTCTCATATAACAGCAACCTACAGGCTACCGGCCCAAAATTGCGAGCTCTTATGACTGGTCATTGAGGTTGCCAACTTACAATTGAGACATCCGATGCGTGGAACCCCCTTGCGTGACTTGAATACACACCCCTTCCAGCTCTGCATCTACTGGGGTCTTCCATCGCGGGGCGCTATGTGGGTCGTCCATCCGTGCTACCCACCACCAGCTGCAGGTACAACATAACTAGCAACCAAGTACCTACCAGCGGGATCGACCCCGTCGCCCGCAGATTGCCGGGCGTTCGCTGCCGCGCTCTGTCACTTGCACTGACCGTATAGCAGCTTCCACCCTAGCAATGCACAACTGGTCGTTGTATTAGGATATTTAACAGCATATAATCAGTAAGACGCTCCCCTTGACTTAACCCTTAACTTGGAGAAGCAGCCGCAGCTGCGAACAAACTTGGAACGATATGAATATAAGCGCAATACTCAATCCATCCCCCGAGCCCGCCACTGCTCAAGCGGTTGATATCGTTGATACTGGGATGCGCTGTGATATGAGCGCTCTCGATCCCCGTGTGCAGAACGAGCAACAATCCTCCGAGCTCACTGGTCCCTACCCTAGTTTTCAGCACGAGCGACTGATCTCTAGGCCTGCCAGCGTTCAGGCGGTCGATACCATTGACGCGGTTAGAGTTAACATTTCGGCCAGCGACCTTCAAGTGAGTAATTAAATCTCCTCAAAGGACGTTGGCTGATATTTCGACCCAGCCCAATTGCATCCTTTGTCAAGCATGTGGCGTTGCATATGTATCCACTACCGATCACTCTGCTATCTGTTCAGAACGCGCCTTTTCCTGCGACCAATGCTTTGCAACACCAAAGGGGTCTTTCGAATTTAGACGTCACAGGCACTCCCATGGCGAAGAGGTTCACAATGCAAGTTATACAGCAAGAGAGGTGAAGCTTGTTTCTGACTTGGTTCTATCGGGTCACGACTGTGAAGAGATCCGCAAAGTGGTAGGAAGATCCACAAAGGGCATCATACAAATGTTAAGAACAACCTATCGTCTCTGTCTGTGCTGTCAATTTTTCTGTCCCGAGCTGGAGTTGCTACGTGATCATCACGCCAAGTGCCATTTAGGTCCCTTCCGAGCCTGGCGTTGTGCACGCTGCATGGAGATATTCTCCAGGGATACCTCACACTCTTGCGTCGGAGGCAAGAGATGGCTCCATTTGGACAACGCAGAAGAAGTGCGATCCTTCTACGGAATGCAATTCATTATAATTCAAAATCTGAAAGAAGGCGGTCGGACGTCAAGTGGGATGCGACGATTGTATCCACAAGAGGGTGATATGACAATAGAAGGTAACAGTCCTGCGCCCTCCCCTCAACGTTACGCACAAAATCTAATTTCCTAGAGTCATCCTTTTCCTTGTCTTCACTCCTTGTTCAGGAAATCAGAGAGAAGAAAAGCATTTCAGTGCTTGAGGAACTGAAAAGAAAAGACTCCGGGCGAACCCCTTATGAGTCATGCATCATCGATCAACTCTGCTTTGTGGCAAGAAGTCAAAGGGAATATATTCATAGCCACGGAGGTGAGTATGGCACGGCACGACCTAACTGACATCAGGTAACTAAGGAGTTTTATAGCGCGCGAAATTGCCGTGGAATCGGCTGATCCCGCAAATCACAAGCCCAGCATTCGGTATCACGACAGCGAGAAGCAGCCTTGCCAGAGCGCAGCTGAGCTTGGCTTGGATGAGGACCACCCAAGTAATAGCATTACATATCCCGCAAACACCCTCGGGAATGAGTTGCGTGACGACATAGGCTTCCCGACATCCTATAGGCAGCGGTCAGAAAGTGCCACAACTCATCAGGCGGGCAAAGTCTTCATGAATCCAGCCGGTGTAAAGATATATCCATGTTTGTGCGGAAAGAATTACAGGAATCGTACGGGGCGTACTAGGCATATAAGAAAGTATGGTGAGGTATGCAACTTCAGATGCAGACTTGATGGCTGTAAACGTACTTTTCCATCTTGCCATTCAAGAAGCATGCATCAGTCCCAAGGTCATCCTAAAGCGTGGGCCGCTTTACATGACTGCGATTAGTAATAAGGTAGTACCGTAATCAGATTAGCTTTTCGCATTCACGTCTGTGGCATAGCCAATGTGACGCGCCCCGCCAACCCCGGGCGCTTAGCTAAGCCTCAAGTGATGGGCACATAAGTAGCACCACAGTCCCGTTGCCACATGCGCGTCTCACCTCAACTTGTGATACTTACCACCTGTATCGTGCCCTAGCGACACTATGGCCTCGCAAAAGCGTCTCGATCCGACACTCGACTCTATCCTCGCAATAATTAACGAGTGGGTCGCAGACTGCTCTCAGATCTCTACTGATTTCGAGGCTCAAAGCTCCCCATACGCAAACAAACTGCATGCGCTTAACAAGGGCGCGCAAACAATTCAGTCTCTGGTGCGGACTCTCGTCGACAACTCAGCGAGCGATTCGGAGAACGAGCCCGACCTACGAATCGACGATTCAACCGGGAAAAACAGCACAGAGAAAGCAACACTGAATGAGCAACAAGAAATCTCGCAAGAACCCCGGTCAAGGGAAGATGCGCCCATGGGAGTTGCCGTTTTCTCGAATGAAGTGACCACGATCAGCGCTTCTGAGACCGCCACGCTGGTTCCGCGATCGCTGAGGGGCAAGAGTGGTGACATGAACGCTCAAGCTACCTCACCCACGACCCCCATCACCACGAACACGGTGGAAGAGGAGCGAACGGATATGACCCCAGGAGTCAACAATGTCATTGAGGCCAACACGGCCGCCGATCTGTCAGACTCCACCGATCACGAAGATCTACCCATCGTCGATGCCGAACCCCCAACGGCACAGCCTCTAGCAGTTGTCACAACCGCCCACCCCGACGACAGACCTCCTACCACCCCGACTTTGCGCAGGCTAGAAGACGACGCAGATATTGCGAGACGTAGCAATTCACTATCGCCAAATAGCGACGCGACCGAGACCACCTCACCCTCCGGGATCACAGACAGCACCACATCACCAACCGATAGCATCGCTACACGCTCTACAACCCCGGTCGACGGTTGTGAGCAAGATATAACTATGTTGGATTCCCAGAGTCTTGACGAAAAGATTACGCGATCGAAAGGTGACGAGCAGGCATCACCCTCGACAGCCAGATGTCTCGCTGCAACAACATGCTGCCAGAGAGCTGTTACCGATCCCCTACCAGCGCCAAGACCCGAGATCGAGGAAGCTGAGTCTCCTGATAGTCGCCAACCAAGACGGTCTTTAACATCGGAGGGCCCCCATGCTGGTGATGGCCCAGAAATAACCCAAGACATCAGCCAAGCTCAAGAAGTTAACGAGCGCCCAGCTTACCAGTCCACAACAGGTACATCATCCGACACTGAACAGGGACAAGCAAGCTTGATAAGCAAGACTGGGTTACAACAAACGAAGGAAACAAACGCCTCACCATTTAACAAGCCCAGGATCTCGCTTCCCACCGGTAAACGTAGCGCACTCAATGGAACCTCGTATGAACGCTTTATAGTTGACTCCGAAGATCTACCGACCCTCGAACAACACCAACTCGGCGAACACATGCCCGAAACTTTACACAAGCTTTCGCAAACCTCCGGTTATAGAAACAAGGCAAAGCTTCCTTGGTTAACAGACATCTCGCCTTCCCGCATCAAGGAGGCATTGACGCCAGAGGGCGATCCTGACGTGCAGTTCAACGAATTTAGACTAAGAGCAGATGGCGGCGTCAATGTTTATCGAGATGACCCAGAAGATGGGAGGAAGTTCGAGTGGCCCGACTTCAACAGGAGGGTAAGGCCCATGACAGCGACGGAAGCGTCCCAAGAGCTAGACCGGTTCCTTACAAAGCCAGACCCATATGTCTCCTACTACTGCGGGCTTATGAAGTCTGAGCTCTGGAAGCTTTGTCCTCTGCACGCTGGCGAACAACTCACGGGAATTAAGGGACTCACACATGTGAATCAGATCTATACCCATCTCGGCAAGAAGGGATCCGCCACGGCAATGCACAAGGAGGATGATAGGTTTGGGTCTGTTAATGTCGGGCTTGCTGGAACAAAGCTCTTTCTTCTCATTGAAACGGAGGATACCAAAAGGTTCGAGACATGGGTTCGCTCAAACTATACGTGCAAACCCTGTCCACAATTTATGCGTCACCTGAATATCTTCTTTGGGCCAAAGAAACTTGAGGCTGCACGGATCAGATTCAAGATCTTATTACAACACGTCGGAGATCTTATTGAGACGAAGCCACACCAATATCATCAGGTAGTCAATCTCGAGGATTCTTTGGCTATCTCGATCAACCACCTCGCTCCAGAAAAGATCCCAAAATTCTTAGACAGGGACGCTCCACTTGAGGTCTGTGACGAGTGCGGCCTGAAGGGACTTTACGGGAGAAAGAACTTGTATGTGAGATGGGTCGACCGCGATGTGCCGGCCCCAGGGTCTCACGACGATACAGCAAACGCCAGGGGGCGCAAGAGGAAGGCTCATGGAGAGCTCCTTGAAGCGACACGGGACTGCACAAAACATTTTGTGGATGCAGCCCATGCTAGCAAATCTTCTATCGGCTTTTCCGAGGTTTGCCAGTTGATTCGAGAAGGGGCCCCTGGGTTCGAGATCCCACAAGGGATCGGACCACATGACCTGAACATCTTGAAGATGGTAGCCTGGATTGTCAGCCCCAGTGCTATCCAACAGTTTACCTCCCTCGTCCGGGTCTGGAGGACTCGCCAAACGTATCGAGCGATTTCAAGCAACGCCGAAGATCCCCTAAAAGAGTATGCAACATACCTGAAAGAAGCCGTTGGGAAGACAGAAATAAGTAGGTTTCAACTTCGTTACGTGCGGGCGTGCATAGCGGAGGAAGTAGACGTTGGAATGAGTCAGCGCTTGCGACTAAAACTTAACAAGAAAGAGGGAGAAGCATTCGCCCAGCAGCTTGGAATGACCAGCAAGGACTTACGAACCCACCTGGAAGACGGAAGGGCGTGGAATAGAATTCGTGGTCGTTTCGATGGGCTCTTGCCATTTATCTACCTCTCTGCAAATGACCCCTTTAACATTAGCGTAAAGGATTGGAAGGCCATGGGAAGGGAATCACTGAAGCTGCTCCATTACCTTTTGGATGTTTTGGGAGAGCAGGTTGAGCAATGCTGCCGGGCTGGAAGGATTGTGCAGGATATCATCTTGCGAGGCTCGAGTGCAGTGTTCGTATGGGAGGAGGGTTCTCATCCACTTGGAGTGGACGATATCCCAATACTCGGTAAAGTAGTGTAGCCCCACTGGGCTGACGTAAAATCGCCGGTGGCCAGAGATATTACGTCAGCATTCATCCCGGCAATGAAGAACAAGATGCTACCCTATACCAATGTTGTTAGCTACGTATGGGCGGTTGGAAGAGCACGTGCTGCCACTCTTCCTAGACCACGTCTATATAGCATGGCGCAACCACCAAGTGATCAGTCTAGTCAGGTTTGATACCAAGGGTACTCTCAACGATGTGTTCAAACGCAGGTTTATATAAAAACACGAGGGACGAGATTTGTGAAGCGGTGAATACTTTTTGTTCGCGCCACACGGTGGCCATCACGGTGAACGGTCGCGCATTTTATCGTTAGTGATTTGCGCAAGCCGACCTCTCGCAAGAGGCGCTGATATCTATTTTCTTTTTGAGTGCAGATAAGGTGCAGTGAGGGAGGGATGCAGGGGGGGTTAATTATCTCCGTTGACGACCACTCGGTCTGGCGCCATTCTTGAACTACGCTTCCGTTGTCCGTTTCTGTCGCTGTAACTTCTCCAGACCTGAGAAGCAACAAAGACAGCTTTGCTAGATTGAAGCCAGTTACTGAAAAGGAAAAGAAACAAGACAATATTTTAAAAAGATAGCTCCGTCTAGATCCCATACCTGCTTTCGAACATCTCCTGCGCTATTGCCATCCATCGACTGTCTTGCAACCCCTGAATATCTACCCAAGCCTCTCCTGAATTTGCAAACCTGACTTTAACTTCTTGTTTCCCCAGCCTTGTAAGTGATACCTTTATGATAGCCGCAATCTCAGCTTCGATATTCGCCTCGTTTTCAACCTCAGTCTCAAGCTCAGTCTCGGCCTCAAACTCCAACTCCGGCTCCGACTCCGTTTCGTCGATAATGATCACATCTGAAACCGCCTTTACCGCGTGAATCACCATCCCCCTACAGCACGGGCATCTCACTGTCGAAGCTGGCAGCAGAAACCCGGCACTGGTCTCGGATCGCCGTATACCAATTCTCTCCGTACAACCGGAGCAGACCGTATGACCCGTCAGAGTAGCCAAGTCTGCTGAGGCAGCGATGAAGCAGGCCAGGAAGACCGCATCTGTCGGGCTTTCGAGGCACACCGGACACTCTCCATCCCAGCCACACTGCTGGACCATCTGGTGATCCTCCGGCTTCTGAGT
>VYWZ01002625.1:0-33641 GCA_008711595.1 Fusarium xyrophilum
GCGTAAAATTGTCTGGCTGGGTTTGACGTTTCTAACACCACCCTTACGCGGAATTGGGATGCATCACGTGATGATTCGAATAATTGTACAGAGTACTGTTGGGGACGTGCTGTCTGGGGCAGTCCGAGCTACATTCCATTCGTGGAATAGTTGATGGATTTACTTGACGGAAATAGATGAGACGATGGATGCTTTGATTGACGATGGGATTTGAGAGACCACATGTGGCTGGTGGAGAGCTCAAGATTGAGTGTGGCGCTGGAAGGTATGGCGGGGTAAATTGATGTGGCGCAGTACTTAATGTGGAAGGAGGGGCAAAAAGACGGAAAAGTTGTGGAAGTCATGATTCACACCGAGGTTGAAGCTTAATTTATTTTACTTCCTCGGGGCCGAGTTTCTCATGACTGATCTATAAGAACCACTCTCTTTCTGTCAACTGTAGAGTCTATCATTGTTCTTGAGATACCAGCATCTACTAAGCGGTAATATCCAGGCCACTACGGAGTATTGTGACTTGCGACAGGCGCACAATCTGGCACAAGACGATTCCACAAGCGCCGATCAGGCATATAAAGTTTTCACACTGAGGGACAACCAGGAGGACGATTCAAAGCCACAGCAGTGGGAGAAATTTGGCCACAAATTCGAAACTGGAGAGCTTGAACTTCTCAAGCAAAGTATCGCCCAAATGGCTCTCAGCAGGATCGACGGCCAGGATGAGCTATTCGTCGGAGGGTAGGTCTCTCTCACCACTAAACAATTTACGGACATGCAGTGCTGATTGTTTCCCAGGCTCTGGGCTTTGCGCCGCTCAGACTCGCTGACGGATCGTCGCATCACTCATGTCCTCTCCCTCGTCCCATTCGACATATCAAGCCTCAAAAACTTCAAGGACGAACCGTGGATCGATTACGGAAAAGACCTACAACACCAAGTTATCGACATTGACGATGTGGCGGACGCTGACTTGCTGATTGAGCTGCCCAAGGCTGTCAGATTCATCGAGGAAGGCCTAGGCGCGAGCTGGCTTGCGAAGGATGAGGAGGAGGATGGGGGCGTCTCGTTAGAGAAGGGTGTCGAGGACCTCGATATTGGGTTTGGGGACAAGAAGAGGAAGAAGAAGGGAGGCGTCTTTGTTCACTGCGCGGCTGGAAAGTCGAGATCTGTTTCGGCGGTTATTGCTTACTTGCTTAGGCGGTATCCAAGCCGTTTTGACCCCAATATCACGCCGACTGCCATTTCAGATCCGACCCACTCGGTTCCCCAGACTGGGGAGAAGCGTTCGAGAAAGGATACCGCTACCGAGGCTGTCCATGCTGCACTTACGTTTGTGCGCAGGACTCGACCCATGGCTGAACCTAACGAGGGATTCATGGAGCAATTGGCCTTGTGGTGGGAGATGGATTGCCCAGATGATGTTGAAGGACACCCTGTCTATCAGCGGTGGGCTTACAAGCGTGAAATCGACGAGAACCTTGCAGTAGGCCAGGCACCGACGAGGCTTCGTTTCGAGGATGAAGAGACCCAGACTCGTGGTGACTCGGGTCTTAGTCTACGATGTAAGAAGTGCCGTCGAGCTTTGGTCACGGCACCCTTCATTGTGGAGCACAAGCCTTCTGACAAGAAGTCCTCGGCGTCTACATGCCAGCATTACTTTGTCGAACCACTTGGCTGGATGCGCGGGGTGCTCGAACAGGGAGAGCTCAACGGAAGATTATTATGCCCCAATGCAAAGTGTGGCGCTGGTGTAGGCCGGTACGACTGGAAGGGCTTTCGGTGCTCCTGCGGCGGGTGGGTGACGCCGGCGTTCTCGCTACAGAAGGCGAGGGTCGACGATGTCGTCAAGCGGCCGGCGACTCAGAGCATGGGCATCCGGATGCCGCCCGGGTCAGCTCCACGGAGCGGAAACTTGTGAAGACAGGTGAGGGCGGAATTACTACCAACCAATACTACAAAAGAGATCCGCATAAACGCCGATTCAGGCTCATGTTACCGATCCGTGCCTTGAGAGACCCGTCCTCCGCAGACCCGTTTGTCATGTCCGGCTCTTAAGGCATGCCGCATATTGCTTGACAGGTCCGTCTGAACATGGAGCTTTGCCCTTCTCGAGATATATTCCGCCCTGGCATGATGCATCTCTCATGGCGAGCGAGCCACTGGGTGAGAGGGAGCAAAAGCCGGCGGGGTACCAGGCGGGGTCAGAAGCCCTAGGGCTTACAGGGCGTGGAGGTGTGCGCCGTGGAAGGGAGCAGAGAAAGTGTGTCCTGGTGCATTTTGCATCTCGTCGTGGATAAGCCGGGAGACTCGGGCTGCACGAAGAGGGGATCTTCGCAAGAGCAGATGGTTCCTGGGAGACAAAGTCCGACGGAGAGAAAAGGGAGTCCGAGTTCGGGGTCCAGTGAAGAACACAAGGCATCAGCACTAGACCTCGTTGGAAGCGTCGTGTCACCTTTCTACCTGTCAGAGATCAGATCAACATCCGCCTCTGTCTATACATACGACGATAGAGCCCTACAACTCTGCATGAGCAGATTCTTCGAGTGTTTAGCTCCATGATTCGACGTCCTGTCGTCTTATTCTCGTGTGGATCTTGTTCTCCATCGCTCTACTTTCAACTATCTAATCTATTCGAGGCAATTCTAACGACAGCCCTAACTCGAATCCTTCTATATGGCCCGGCGTCTCACATAGCTCGCTCGATCCACCACGGAATTCCGACATGGCCCAGCCACTAACTAACAGACTATAGGGCTGGTCCCAGGATTTAAAACCATGAAAGAAGGAAAACAAAAGAAGTGATCACGAAACTTGAATACACTGAGCTTACTGATATACCCCGTTTCGCCTTGATCTGAAACTCACATCGGGCGTAATAATAATAATAAGCCAGTCAGCACCACCGTCTTCACCTTGGGTTGAAGGATCGCACTCATTCATTGTGGGAACAACCTTGGATGTGAGCTTGTATAGCGGGGTCATTTCTGTCCAAAGAGCCCTTTTCTGCTCATCGCCATTTGATCTATGATGCGTCGAGGCGGAGAGAAAAGAAGACAGCGCTGTCTTGGCGGTTCCGCTTACGTCCGGCGATTGCCCTTTGGGGTATATACTTTGTCTGTTTGTCTTACAGCGACATTTCAGCCGTTTAAGGGCTGTACTTAGCCCTATTTTGTGTGGGAATGTTGGAGTTATCTAAACGCCATGCTTGGCGGGCATAGCTTCGATGTTGGTCATAGCTCCCCTTGTCTATTCTCATGACGTCTTTGCTCGCATCTTGATACCGCTTTTGACCTCGAAGTTCTTGGTCATGGGGGGTGATAGTATTGACTAGTTGGTTTGCTGGGGGCCAACTAGTTAGCAACCATCTACCCGCAGCGTGCGCCATCGACGGGTGCATCTTACAGCATGACACGTTTTTCCCATCTTGGGTTAGAGTCTGTGTTGACAACGAATATTAGGAGTGGTCCTTCAGAGATGCAACGGTGCGAACATAGCAAAGCGAAGGAATATGAACTATACCTCGGTCTTGTTCACGAACTGGCCACTTGAGAGTCAGCCCTTTCTTGTAGCCTGCCTCATACAAAGTCATTCCAGCAAGGCCCTGGAACAAGGGCAGAGTAGCACTCATCTAGGCTCCTCCAACAAGGGGGGGCGTGGTTTAGTTCGTCTCTTTCTCCTACACACCCCCTGAAAACAACACATGCTCGTCTGACAGCATACAAGTACCCAACCGGCTCAGTTCGTCTGTCTATCCCCGAAGGGAAAGGCACGCGTTTTTTCCTTCCTCTGACTGCAACCCCAAACCACTGGAAGGATTTGTAGCCGTTGGACCCCTTCATAGATCTGCGGGACGTCTTTTTCCCTGGGGTCTTGCGCTGTCAACACCCTCGGCATTCCCGATTTATGAAACCTGGAAGAGCATGAAACTTGATGGGAGCGTTTATAGAAACATAAGAAACCTCTATTCTGAGTTACTGCATGGTGTCATACCCTCCGTTGCCGATGAGATTCGTTCTGTGTGGTTGTATTGTATGGGAGCGCTTGTTGTCGCGCGATCACTGTGACGAGCCCAGGCCGTCGGTACTTGGCATTGACCGCTTTCTGTCTTAGAGAGAAAATATCTTGGAGAGTCACATGTCTAGTTTTGCATGTCTCATGTCAGCCTTACAATCACGCTGTGGAGTGTATTCGGACTTGGGGACTTCAAGTCATGAACAAAAAGACCACGATCTGTGGCTTGTCACCGAGGAAAAAGAATAAATGACGCTATTCTATATCATGTCATTGCATGCGACGGCATCTAGGATGATCCAGGTCCTTACAGGAGTAGTGCTCTCAATGCATGTCACTCCCCTCAACCTTTCGATCATCATGTATATCTGCAGTCATCACCTAGAGAGAGAAAAGGCCCACTCCTCTCTCTACTGCTGTATTACAAACAACAGCATGGTTCTAAATTCTTATTCTCAACATGTCGAATCCTTTGACTCGCTCTTCTCTCGGATTCGAAGCTCGTAAGGTCACCGAGTCTATATGCTTACACCTAAGAGCTAGGTGCCGTAATTCTGCGGAGATTCTTACAAGGATGCAAGCTACCAGAAATCGTGACCTTGACACCGCTTCACGATGGCTTTTTCCTCTCCTTTACTTTCGAGCCATTGGTGAGTCGTCACGATACCCCCTCCATTGACACTCGACGATAACTGATCAATCAGACCTTGAACAAGCGAGCATCACATCACAATTACAATCACAGTATTGGACTTGTATTTCCTCTGAGTGGGAGTTGTCGCGGCTCTTCCAGCTCTTGATTTCAAAGCCCAAAGAATGTAAAAGTAAGCACGAAGTAGCTCAGACGCCCCGCACCCTGAGGGTCACATCCCATGGCTATCCTATCCTGCCAGACGTTTTAGAATGCGAGATCAGTACAAGAATCCCATGTCGTGTGTCTACTAGCATTGGGCGACATGCTTGTGTGTGCAGTCCCTAGCCTGAGACCAATCATGGTGTAGTTGGTCTGCATGGGAAAGCCTGAAAGACCGATGCAGCCGTTTCAATAAAAGGGCATAATCGTCGGCATGATGGTACGCCAAGATTGGATGTTTCGCTACGCCTGTGGTTTGCGTCGTAACGAGACCCAACGTTGCAAAGGTCTAGCCTCGCGATGCCGGAGTTTACGGTTCACTGGTCAATCCGTGCCATGACTTGACTTGCCTATATAGGAAGCCAGTTACGATGAAGAAAGGAAACTAAGTGATGTGATATGTAACAGCGAAATCTCTGCAGTTTGTGAAGAGTGGCTTGAAGACGGCGGTAGTGTGTTGGCGTACGGGCTCAAAGGACGAGGATTCTGAGGGACAAGTTGAGATGGGAAGCATGACTGAGTTGTTACAAAGAGCCTGAAATGCATCCAGGTTGATTATAGAGCGGCAATGTAACTGAGTTGCCACTGACTGAGTTGCAGTGAGATTGGCAATGTAACAAGCGTCAAAAGATGCGAGATATTACTCGAAGACCACACGTTCGCCTTCAGGTAGAACGTTTCTTCCCATGTGGGATATGGGAGGTACCTGGCCTTGGTTTTCAGTAAAATACCAGACCTTGATATGGGTTTTAAATTGAAGCCAGCAAATGGTATCTTAAACTTATACTCAATTTACTAAACTTATACCAAGCTCCCTACATTTATGCCAAGTTACCCAAGTCTTTTTACTATCTAGCTAGGATCCAAGTCCTGGGCTTTCTTTCCCCTAGCCTGGAGTTGTATTTGTTCTTTCTCCCTTTGATATAGGCACAAGTTTTATCTCAAGTGATTTTATTGATACTACTACTGCTGCCAACTACCCGACGGCAGGACCCTGAACTCAGGAGTGATGTATGGTCCGTACCAGAAATGCAATTCACCCTCAAGTTTGTATTCTTCATATTCCGTATCGATGCTGTGACGTCGGCCGCGACCAAAGTGTACCCGCATCTTCACAAACTGGTCGGGGGGACCAGGCTTGACCCATCTCTCGACATACATGTGCGTTATTGGTGCAGAGGTACGACTATTCTTGACACACTGGCAGCCTCTGAACCGCGCGCCGTCGCCGATGAGTCTCCTACCCCCGCCCTCATAATATATGCACATTCCTATGAATCCAGGATCATCATTGTTCTCTCCTACCACAATGTGGCTGATGTATTGTAGGGGGGCCCATGACCAGGCAGGTCGGTGAGAGGCGAAAAGGGGGCTGAAAGATGGCATCTGCGGTCCAGTGATCAGGGACTCTTGGTCTGGTGTAAGGGTATCTCCATGGGGGTAGATAGCAAACGAAACAGAAGGTTTCGGAAAGCGATTGTCTCTCCCTTTCCAGAGGAACAAGAGCTGTGGACGGATGCGACACCTCAAAGAGAATATGTTGCCATTCAGGCGGTTGTTCGGATCCGCCTGCAGTCCGGCATGTATAACGCCCGATGATCGGGTATTCAGCAGCATGCTGTAGTTGTCCCCGTTTAATCGGATCTCCAGCCACAATATATCTTCTGCAAGTGCCGGATAATGCAGTGGTACGGTGACAGTAACTGGTATTGGACAACCGCCGTAATAACGACCACCGGCTGAATGATGATGCCCCAACGCAAAGGGACCTCCAAGAATAGTAGAAGATGCATTTGGCCAGCAGAAGAATGTGAGATCCAACTGGGTGATGTTGTCGAGGCGTACTACACTGATATCTGTGGCTCGAGGGACTCTCTGATATAACATCCTGCAGCCCTCAAGGTGCAAGAATGGCCTGCCGAGTACCTTTGGTGGTTCCTGAGTGTCCCAAGTCGGGAAGCCGGGGTGCTCCGGTTGTGCCGTCAAACAGCAGAGCCCATTCTATATCATCAGTGAACCATAAAAGTAGGCTGCGGCTGGGAATGCTGACCTAGAAGTAGGCTTTGACGGATTCAAGGTCTTGGTCGTTGGCGAGGACGTACTTCCTGAGCTTCACCAAGGGATCGTGGTTTGGACGAGGATGTTCGGGTTTGGGAAGTCTCTGGATCTCGCATATGCCGTCCGAATCGAGACTGATGAGAAGATATTTGCCATCTTTTAGAGGTTCCCCTTCGAACACTTTAGCTTTGCCGCGCTCCCAACGCTCAATGCAGGAGAGATTCCTTTCTTTCACAGGTTTGCCCGGAGAAAGGAACCATTTCACGTCCCGTAACTGCACCAAACCCCAGAAATAGGCGCCTGGACAATAAGATTGAATCATATTAACAAGTTCCTTCGGAAGTCGGCCCAAGTGCTGGCCGAAGTATTCTTTTTCGAGTCCTGTATCTATATCAAGTTCTTTTTGAAGAGCAAAGGGCGCTACCTTTTTTACGGATTGTTTGCTGATATGGCGAGGTCCAGGAATGTCCAGTCCTTTGGGGAAAATGCGCATGAGGTCGAGTCTGCGCCATCCCATAGCTCTCCTGAAGCAGTTGATTTCGGCTTGCGACAGTAGCTGCAACCATTGTCGACTGCTGGATGTGAACAGCATGGTATAGAAGCATTCGGTATGTAGGAGCATGCTTGTATGCTGCACGAGCAACCAATTACCAGGGTTCGGAAGAAACACATGCAACCAATCTCCGGTGGGATAATCAGAACAGAAAAGTTGAATCGCTGATCCCTCTGTTTCGGCGATAAGTGCCTGGCAACCGTCGCACCGAGCGTTACCAAATATGTTGGGCATTGTATTGATGAGAATAAAGATTGATGCCGTGTTGATGCACGAGCTTGAGTACGGGATGATCTGAGAAGAGAGTTGCCTGAACTTATGGCAAGTTGCCCAAGTATTTTCATCATTTAGGATAGAGGTCCCACCGGAGTTTCCGCTCCTCCCCAGGGGGAAAAGAAATGGCAGGCATAGCATGGTGAGAGAATGACATTTACTTGTTCCTGCCCCTGAACTCCTTGCCTTGCCCTCAGGGAGCAAGACTTTTGGAGGATGTTAGAATACCTAAACTTGGACTAGACTTGCCTACATATCTTTATCGCCAAGGGGTCAAGATCCCAAGCTTCTCTGCCTCGCCTCAGGTAGCTTGCCTCAGCTCGAACGGGCAACTTACCCAACTCTCAACGTTCACGATTCCTTCACGAGGCTCTGCCGCAGAATCGAACATCTTGACGCATGAGCTGTGAATGTATTAACTCAAACCTACATCGTCATCCCAGCACGACAGCCGCCGCACAAACACCAGCAGCGCCGTCTCCTGTCATCGACTGGGCGCATCAGACGGCACAGAGGGAAAATACCCAGGCTTTGACGCTCGTTCCCGATCAGCTCTCGCCGCTTCAGCTTGTCGCTTCTTCAGCAATCTTTGCCGGTAAAACGCCCTGTATCCGTTAGCATGCTGCCCCCTAAGCAAGCAAACAACGTACGTTTTCAGCTCAAACACGCGGGGTTCTTCCTCAGCAGGGGGAGTTTTGTCTTCCTTGTCCTATAAAAGTCAGTCTTGCGAAAACAAACTGGCATATGTACTCACCTTGTCTTCATCCTTCTTCTCATCCTTCTCCTCCTTGTCCTTGTCCTTATCCCCATCCTTTTCCTTCTTGTCCTTGTCCTTGTCCTTGTCCTTGTCCTTGTCCTTGTCCTTGTCCTTGTCCTTGTCCTTGTCCTTGTCCTTTTCCTTTTCCTTTTCCTGTTCCTTCTTCTCTTCCTTCTCCTTCTTCTTCTTATGCTTCTCCTCATACTCCTTCTTAACCCTCTCCTTCTCCTCCTCTAACTCCCTCTCCCTCTTCCTCTTCGCAGCCTCCTCATCAATCTTTGGCGTGCAAAAGTACCGATCCTTGAGGTGAACCGGACAAACAAAGAAGAAATCCTACCAATACCAAATCACATAAGTTTAAGCTTGCACTGTATTTGCTTTTCCGTGTCAGCATCCCGCATACCTTTTGATCAGGTGTGATTAGCACAGAGGTGCTCGACTTGTAGCAGATATCGCATGCCTTGGCCGCTGTATCAGCAACCTTACGGACCGTGTAGATGTTCGGAAACGTAGTCGCCATGATTGTGATTCAGAAATCGACAAACATTGTGGGACAAAAAAAGATTTGTTTTGTTTACTACGGCCACCTGACGGGCTCGTATCACACGAGGTTTCGGTGAATAAGGCTGAGCTGGGTTGGGTATTCGCGGGGAAGCGCCCCGTCCGACTTTGACATCAGCACCTGATAGGGCGGAGCATCCCCTGGAAGGGTTTGACAACAGCGCCTGTAGCCCGCCAATACTAGCGCCAGTCCCTGACTGATAAGCGCCCACCCGTCATGAATCGCTATCTTATCGCAACTTTGCAGCAAATATGATGACCTATGCATATCCCGATCGCCACAAGCCAACTCCTAACAATTCTCCTGCACCCAATTTTTCAACCCCAATCTTGTTAAGAAAGCAGTGTTACAACTCACGGCAAGACGATTGGATTCAGTCATGGGCAAAATGCTCGATACGGAGAAGCTGGGTTCGGTATTTGGAACCCGGCCAGATATCCTTGAAGGGATCCAGAGAGCTGCTGGTAAACAATACCCCTGAAGATGTTATTCGCGAAATACTGACTCTGGAGCCTAGATACGCCTGGTCGAATCGCCTTGTTCAACGAAATTGCCACTCATGTTTACGATCAGTTGTTAAATGGAGGAAGCGAGCCCGCGCATAAGAAGAGAAGAGTTGATGCTCAAACAAATGGAGGCGCGAATGGTACAAAGGCTGTCAAGACCGAGACGAATGCCGCAGACGAGGCTGTCCTTCTTGAAATTAAGGAGATTTCGGTTTCCGTGCCCCAGAGGAAGAAGTTCGAGTTGTGTTTTACCGACGGCCACATCTACGCTCGCTCGCCAAACACAACAGCACCAATCCCAGCTATAACCTACGCGTGGTCAGACATTGGTACGCGTTATCGCATTGTTGCTATGGACTGCATACTAATTTTGCGCCAGAATATGTTTTCTACCTCCCCGTACCCGAAAAGAACCAGGTCCAGCACAACTATGTCATTTTCCCACGAGGAACATGTCTCCCTTCCAAGACGAACCCCCCGACCGAAGAGCCACTCGTGTTTACAGTTCCCGCGGCTCCGCCCAAGCAGGGCACGATGGGTGGACCTGACGCTGGAAGCGCGGCTGCTGTTTCGGACAACTACAAGTCCTTGTTTCACTGGGCTTTGAACCGTCATCTCAAGCCCAACGGCGTCAGCATTACTTCAGCCGACCCCAGCAAGTTCCAGAGCATGGTTCGACAACCCCATCGACCGAGCGAGAAAGCCGTGCATGTCAAGGCCTTCAGGGGCTCCAAGGATGGATACCTCTTCTTCCTCGAGAACGGCATTCTCTGGGGATTCAAGAAGCCAATGATGTTCATTCCCCTGAGCCGGATCGCCGCGACGAGCTACACAAACATTCTCCAACGGACATTCAACATCGCAGTCGAGGTCTTTGCGGGTGAAGGTGATGCGACCGAAGAAGCCGAGTTCTCCATGCTGGACCAGGAGGACTACAGCGGAATCGACGATTACATCAAGAAGCACCGTCTCCAAGATCGTAGTATGGCCGAGCAGCGAAAAGCCAAACTTGAGCTCGCAGAGAACCGCGGGCCCAAGAAGAACGGCGGAGACGCTGGAGACGGCGCACCAGCCGCAACTGGCATTTCCGAACTTGCAAAGGCGGAGTTGGACGCTGAGCAAGCACTACAAGATGAAGAGGATGAGGATGAGGAGGACTACGATCCTGGAAGTGATGCGGACTCTGACGGTTCAGGGGAGTCTGATGATGATGATGATGATGATGATGATGACAGCGACGGCGACGACGACGACGACGACGACGACGACGACGAGGAAGACGAGGAGGATGCAGAAGGAGAAGCCGAAGACGGCGATGAACAAGCTGAGGGCGAGGAGGAGGAAGAGCAAGAGGAGGTTAAGCAGGAGCCAAAGCCTGTCAAAAGAAGCCGAAAAGCTGCCCCTCAGCCAACAGAACCTGTACCATCACCACCAAAGCCCGTCAAGCAACCCGTTGAGCGGCCCGTCGTGAAAACAGGTTGGGCAGCACTACGAAGTGTTCCTCGAGCGCCAGCCCCCAAAAGTATGGACTTGGACGATGAGAAGTTTGATGTTGTCTAATGATGCAGGGGCATGTACATAGGTAACAACAGACTTTGGTCCATGTGAATGTGTTATTGATACAATCTTATCGATGTCTGAACTAAAGGGAAAAGAAAGTCTCGGCAACAAAGGAGGTAGTTAGGAGACCCAGGATGTCATCCCGTTCTGGAACTTCAAAGCAAGCAACTTCCCCTTGTCTTGTCCTCGATCTTAAATCCATCCTCCTCCTCAACGCCCATTCGCATTGGAGTAGCGGATGACTTCAGTGCGACCACTTCGGTGATACTCAGCAAGGAAGAGGTCACAATTGCCACAGTAATGAAGAACATTCTTTAGCCCGGAGATGACGTAAGGGATCCATGCCAGCAAAAGGGTAGTCGTAAAGACTAAGACCCCGGCCGAAAGACTGAATATTTGTGTCAGGAATAGATCGTTCTCAAGGAAGGCAAGGACAAACTCACTGAGTCACATTGCCAGATTTTGCGTCTGTGATAGTCCTGGCCCTGACTTCACACCTTGGGCAAATCACGGCTGCACTCCTATCTTTCAGTTCATCGAGCGGCACACTCAGGAGGCTCAGCCCCTCCGGCTCTGGCTCCCGGTGATCTTTGTGGCCATCTCGTCTCAGATGCGCAGGAGGTGAGTTTGTAACTGGTGGCTGGGCGAGCGGTGAGCTGAATTCGATGGACCTTTTGCTTGAAGGCTTCTTGTCGTCCTCGAGGGAGTGATGAGCGTGATGCTGATGATGCTCGGGATTAGGTGCTAGATCTCGTTAGCAACATGACCATGTATCCGCACGAGCAGCGAAACGTACTAGGCTTCTCCATTGTGAGTGTGAATATAGGTACAGCTGTTGATGGGATGAGATCTGAATCTGGTGTCCTTTGGTGCTGGTGAACTGTCCCGTTCTTCCAAAAGAAGTCTTGCAAACGGATGAGGATGAGGATGAGGATGAAAGGATGAAAGGATGAAGTTTGAAGTTTCATTTCCACTGCGAAATGTAAAAGGTAAGGTAGTCACGCAGCCTCCTGATCAAGGAAACAACCAAGCACGGCAGGAAAGTCCTCTCCTCCCCTCATCAAGAGAGCAAGGTGCGGAAGGCGGCCCCCAAACATTCTGGGAGAAGAGGCAGCGATTTCGGGAATGAATGAGCCGGGTGTTACTCGTTTCACGGAAGGTGGTGATCAAAGCACGACGCTTGAAGTTATACTGAGTCGTACGTAAGCTTGGCTTGCGAGAGTGGAAAGGGGAAAGGCCGCAACTGAACGGTCAGTGTTGGATATCAGCCCCGAGAGAAACTTCGCTCAAGTGGAAGAACTACGTGTGATCTTGTTGCTATGAGTATGCACAGTTAGTTCTTGTTGAACAATGCAGTGTTGGTTGCTGTAAACACTCTCATTCTCAACGTAGTAGTTTGATGCTATACTGGGTCCTTGACGGAAACATGCGTTGCTGATTGAAGTAAAGAATGTGTCTGTGCATCAAAACCTCACAGTCTACGCAGACAGCACAAGAACAACAAGATCTCCAGAGAAGACAGGCAGGTTTAGCTCAATTCAACGGTTTAGATCAGAGAGACTGTCTTATCCTCTCCCATCTCGAGATGCTCATCCACGCAAGACGCAACTTCGAGTTCCAACAAAGCTCTTATCTTATTATCAATCTTATCACAATCTCCGTAGCACGTGACCCCTTCCAAACTTTCCACTCCTCCATAACCGCATCACGGCCTCAGTCGCCATACCAATCAATCCGATCACCCCCGTACAATCCCTTCAAAATGACCGGCCGACACAAAGCAATCCGTCTTCCACCTCTCAAGACCCTGCGCGTCCACAACCCCAAGCGCCAGGTCGAGAATCCCTGCATCGCCATCATGTCCAGCGTTCTTGGTAAACTCCCCCTCCCCCACGACTCAAGCCCATCATGAGTACCAGTTTCGAGAACACGCCACTGACGAGCCACAGCATGCTGGGCCTCAGCAGGCTACAACGCAACGGGCTGCGCAGCAGTAGAGAACCAGCTCCGCAAATGCATGGACGGTCCGCCTCCTCCCCCCGCGGGCACGAATACGATTAACTACCATCTCGCACGAATGCAAAAGTACATGACTGGGCCGAGGAAGCAAAAGTAGATACAAATACAGAAAAGGAAGACGATGGATTGTGCATTTTGGGCGTCGGAAGCGCTGCTTTTGCTGGGGGATGGGATTGGATTCGAGGCATGTACAACAATACCCGCACGGGTGATAGAAGGGCGAGATGTATAAATATCGCTGTACGATACAGTTACAAGTACAATTCAAGTCATGACAATTTGAATCAACGACAAGCTGGTGTTCAATGATACGTGGATGGAAAGGTTTATTATAAACTCATGGTCTTAATATCACGATATACGAGACAGATCAGTTCTTTCAAAGTGTTTGCATTTCACCACCTCGCTCTGCACAACACCCAATACTCAAACCAAGAACTCTCTACCCATCATAAGGCGCACACCCAATGCCACATGTTTCCCACATCCACCTCTATTGCGCACGGGGGGGGGGAATCACACCCGAAAATCAAGAAAAAAAGAAACGACAAACCCGAATCAGACATAAAAAAAAAGAAGAAGTTAAATGACAAAGAACGAGAAAATCAAGAGAATGATGATAAACGCCCCCATTTCTTAATAGTAGCGCCGGATCCCATGAAACTGTGCCAAGTGACTGCGAAGATAAATGATCCCCGTACGGAAAGCAGGCTTTTCACCTCACAATAGAAAGGACGCATACAATGCGAATGAGTCATTCCTATGCAAGAAAAAGGAAAAGCCGTCCCGAACCAAAAAAAAGAAGTCTTACCCCAAGAAAAATAATGTCCATGGCACGAATCAGTGGCTTGAGTAGGCGGTGATTTTTTTTCGTTAGATGGTGACGATAGAAAAGCAGAGATGTTTCGAAAAGTCGAGTTCGCTTGCCGTCTATATGGTAATGTATCGGCCTTGCCCAGTCGTCCAGACGCCCTTGGTCGTTATCGTGCCTCTGATCGTGGATGGTCTCTTCAAGTAAATGTATGGATGTTGTTTTGTTTTCCGTGCGCCGAAAAATGCGGTTAATGATCCGTGGGTATCCTAAGCACAATGCACCATTTCTGCCTCCTCTCCGGGTGGTGGGTGTCGATCAACATATGAGTGTGCGCCTGTGAGAGGGTGTCTAGGAAGTGCCACCGACGCAGAAGAGCTCTATCTCTCCTACGCCTCCAGAGTACATGTTCCTGACACCTTCGCGCCACTCCATGAATGCGATCTGAATATCGTCATCGCCTTCGATGGCCACAAAGTCACCGTCTTCGTCTCGGTATCGAAGCTTGAGTAGGCCCTTGCTGAAACTGCTAGTAGTGAAGCGGGCAAGCTTGGCGTCAATGCGATCAACAAGAGACTGATAGGTAATGTTGAAAGCCACGACCAGGGTGATGTAGTTTCCTGCCTCGCAGTTCACTCGGACCTTGAGCTGTGTTGGGAGGGGCATTTCCGGGCTCAGAGGGTTCGAGTTAGGTGGCATCGTTGCTGTACCGAGAGCGGGGGACACTGTTCGTGAGTTGGCGGCAGCAGCGTCAACTCGAAGAGCATTGCCTCCAGCACCGGGTGTCATTGATCGTGGATGAACTGGTTGTGAAGGGAAGTGGTTCATACTGCCACCCACGCTGCCGGTGTGCTTGTGCATACGCTCTCGCTGAGCGCCTGGGCTGTTTGTTTGAGCCCGAGTTGGCTGTTCATTTCTAGGTGAACCTGTTTGTTCTCGGCCAGTATTGGGGTTGTGGCCAGGATGCAGATGTTGAGGGATACCAGGTACCGCTGGAATATTTCCGTGGCTAGGCTGTCGTGTGCGTGGCATTCCTGGTCCGTTAATGTCAGGAGTGCTGTACGAGCGGTTCCTCTGTTGAGCAGCGAGAGCCGCCTGGTTGTTTGAGGCCATTGCTGGCAGTGAAGGTCCACGAGGGTTACGTCCATGAGGGTTCGGTGATGGACCGTCGCGAGATGGGGCACGTGGCATGGCGGGTGCAGTGTACCGGTTACCGTTTCCATCCTCCCATGTTGGCTGAGGAGTGGCACTCTTGGGTAGGCCATAGTGAGGTGTTGTAAACATTCCACTAGCGGTGCTAGTTCTTGATGACGCTGGCGACTCAGCGACAGGAGAGAAGTAGCTATCACCCGCCCAGGCGCCGGGTGAGTGGGCACCATTTGCTGCTGTCTGAAGGTTGAGAGGTGCGGGAGGCGCTGGTGGAGGGAATCGAGGCGGAGGCGCTCTCGCCATACCGGCCAGTGAAGCAGAGCTCTCTCCGGTTCCGGCTCGAGCACGAAGGTTGCTGCTCGAAGCTGTTCGAGGCACGATGCCCGCAGGTTGTGCAGTATGGTACCCAGCGGGTGCTGTTGCTGGTCCGAGGTCTTCATCATCGTCGTCTTCCTGCAGGTATGGATTCTCCAGACCAGCTCCATGCTCTCGTGTCCAGGCAAAGTCGGTTGAAAGCGACTCTGAGTTCGAAGATTGGCGCGGCGCGTTATGCTTCCTCTGGGTCTCCAGAGTCATCACCCATTTCCTCAAAGTCTCTTCGTTCAGGAACCTGATAACAAAGTTCTCAACACCGGGGTCTCCCTTCCACCAAATCTGCACACTGTGATTGCCTTCAGAGAGTTAGTTGTGTCGATTGATCGGAGGTTCATAACTCACCTGGCTTAGAGAAGGACACAATATCAGTAACATTAGTCATGAAGATCCTGCCTTTCAGCTGAAGCTTGGCACTCTTGTTCCGTGTCTTGGTTCCCGACGACCGTAGCTTGTCCTTCTTGTCCTTGCTCTTACTTGATGAGATCTCCTTGCAGCACAAGAGAATATACTCGAAAAGGTAGATTTCGTACTTTTCAAGGTTAGTGTCGGGCCCCTGGAATCTGGCCAGCAGACTTACATCCTTCTCTTGATCTGTCTTTCCGGTGATCACACCATACACGCCATGCAGGAGAAGCTTGCCAAATTGGTCCACCTTGTGGCTCTTCCAGTCCTCAACTCGGCCTGTAAGGTCCTCGAGAGCCTCATCAAGCAAGTCGCGGTTAACGGCTTCGTTAGCCTTCTTCAGCACTCGCTCAGCGGCTTCACAGCCACTGGTCAGATCCATCTTGACCTCATCATCCTCGGTCTTCTTGTTCAAATCCTGCCACGTATTAGCTATCGAACATCGAAAAAGCGCAATCAACCTACCTTGAGCAATAGAGGATATTTCACCAGTCTCTGCATGGGCTTTAGCAGGAAACCATCCAGGGTATTGAAATCGGCTGCCACGGGGTGTGAGGAGCGTTGAATTTTGTCGAACACCTGGTTCGCAACCATAGCCGCCTTACGCTGGTTGGCGATAAAAGGCTGGTAAATGTCGAACGCATCCTCATACATAATGAAGGGAGCCCCCCAACGTTGGGCGTCGGCAGACATGGAGTTTGTTGTCTCTACTCGGATCAAAAAGCGGCGCTGGAAATCGAGAATGGCGTTGATGTTGAGGAAGATCTGATGAAGAGTATCGCCGGGAATCTCGCCTTGTTGTTCGAGTGTCTTCTTCAAGTCGTGCAGGTTCTCGAGATCCTGAACGTATTTTCGCTCGGTGTCGACAAGTTCACGGATGATGTGGTCTCGGTATGTCATCTGTCCGCCCGTGGGCTCGTTGTTTCCATCCCCGGATTCTGGTAAAGGTTGAAGGAGATAACCGCGTTCCTCTGCTCGATCCAAGACGTAATTAACAACTTGAGTCACCTATTTCATCACTTTAGCTCAGTCTACACATCATAGGCGGCATCTACCAACCTTTACAAAGCCGCTGGTATCGTTGCCCATCAAGTCAGTTATCACAAAACTATGGGAAGATGGAATATCTAGGTCTTTCATGCAGGCCTGGACGAATTTGAAGATGGCGATCTTAGACTTCTTAGCTTCACTAGCGCTAGGGTCCTCGACCTTGAGCTCTTCATTAGGACGCAGGGCATTGTAAATGAGGAGTAAAGGATATCCTCTCCGGAACAGGTTCCAGAGGGGATCAACAGGATCATTAGGGTCCAGCTGATCCAGATAAGAGTCGAAGCCAGGAACCTGAGCCAAGCGCTGCTTGAGCGAAATGCAAATCTGGTAAAGCGATCGTGAAGCGTCGGCCTTTTGGTTGATAATGTTCGCTGTGGCTAGCACGGGGCCGCCGTTCTGTGGTGTGGCGGTCGTAGCCGTGGACAGAGAACTCAACGAAGCCGAGGAGCCAGCAAAGGCTGTCGAGCCCGAGAGTTGGCTGGCGCGCGGCGCATGGTTCATGCTGGTCTGCGAGAAGCCACTGAATCCGTTGGGGTTTGGCTGAAAGGCCGGAGCTGTATTATTTCGTAGCAACGGGGCATGGGCCATAGCCTTCTACGCCATCCGTCGAGAGGGAGCGACTTGGGAGAGTTGAGATAGAGAGACGAAGCCGACAGTAGGGAGGGCGAGAGGGACGTTGCAGCGAGGTAAAGGATGTCGAGGGAGATCGGTTCGTGTGGACGCGCCGTGGGGATTGTCTTGGGTGTGAAATGTCTATGGATGTCACTTGGCGTTGGACTCAGTAACGTTTCAACGAGCGGTCCGACGTCATTCGGCGGTGAATCAGCGTGAGATTCCAACGTTGAGTTTTCGCAGCTGCAAGACAGGAAAGGCGGGTAAGGGGGTGTTGAGGAGGAAGCGTCGAGGCGAAGCGGCTGTCTGAGGGAGTGATTCGCAGGCTGGAGCGACAAAGAATTGATCGCGGCGGCAGTCCCTCTTTGGACGTACACAGTATCGGCAGCGGGCCTGGTGGTGGCTGGTCGAGAGTGTAGAGAGGTGGTGGTCTCGGGGGGTCAGGCGGCGGAGCGATCGAAGGGGGGGTTCGGTGAAGCGGATCGACGACGCCGAAATGGAAGCTGGACGGGTTTTGAAACGATGGGAGTAGATTCTTGTCTGATCTGGCAGGCGGGCCAAGTATTCCGATGTGAGGGTTTTTGACTTTTTGGAGTGAGGACAGTGTAATTAAATTTGAGCCAGAATAAACCGTTGTTGCCGCAGTTTTGGTCAAAGGAAGGTCGACGAGGCTGGGCGTAGGTTTAAGGTAAGGTTGAAGCGGACGGCAGATGGAGAAGTCGTTTAAAGGAGGGAAGACCAAGCGCGGGCAGCGAGTGCAGGACAGGAGACAGGAGCAAGCACAAGCACAAGCACAAGCACAAGCAGCAGCAGCAGCAGCTGGAGAGAGGAGGCGGAACGGAAGCGGGCGGTTGGCAATTTAGCGGTACCTAAGGGCTGAGGAAGGCTACTGGGCTGGGCTGTTAGTGGAGGTCTACCTTAGTTGGTGATTTATGATTTAGTGGGGGTGGCCGATTCAGAGGCTGGTTGGCGCTGGAGCAGCCAGCCGGTGGATGGTATCGGTCTCGGTTTAGGTGAGCGATACTCTCTACGCGCTGACATTATCACTCCGGGGCAGATGATTTGATGGGCTTGCTATGACTCGAGTGATTACATTTCAGGTGATACTCTCTCTGTTTCTCTCTGTAAGACAATCGCTTGAGTAAGGTACTGTACAAGAAAAAACTCCCATGATCTGGAGGGGGGAAAAGGGGATCAGACCAGACCCTTGTGCAAACGGATGGGACTGTGCGCAATATGATACAGTCGACACTGTATCACAGGGCGCAACTGTAGCGATGGAGTCCGTGCGATGAGTCCGTGCGATGAGTTCGAGGGACGTGCATTTCTTTGGGCATTAACAAGTCTTCCCCAGGTGCACATCCTATCCCATCCTATCTCCATCCATCCTTATCCATTATGTTTCAAATTAGCCCAAAGCACTTGTTCTTCCTCCTCGGGCCTTCTTGATCGTCATCAGCAAGTCACCAACTATTAATTAAGTTCTGCACAAGAAAAGAAGCTTTCTGGAAGGAGGTCAATGTGCGCATGAGTCGCGAGATGCTGGGCCAAGACCCTGATCTACAGGATACCTGGTCCAATAAAACACCAAAATCCGTAGAGTGTTACCGAGCATTGTCGCTAACCACTTCCACTTCCAGTCCCACAATGTCCTCTCTCTGATTCAGGGATCAACAGGGGTTCAACGATACTAATAACATCGCTATCAGAGAACGGAAAAGCCTTTGCTGTCACCGTCACATGGCAAGGATTTTGACTTGACGCCCAAGGAGGGGGGAAAGATGCAGGGGTCTTGAGAAAGACGATTGACTTGACATGGATAAGCCCCTGAATCCGCCAGAACGGGTGGTGTGGTGTGTGGTTCCCCTCCTCTTCCAGAAGGACATTGCATGAATGTGCAAGGAAGCTTTTGAACTTTGCTCCGTACAGAGTACAGGCATCCCATTCTTCCTGTCTACTTCGATATAGGAAGCTGCAACAGTTTGACACATCCGAGGAGAAGCTTCAACACACGTTATCGGCAATCATGGCCTATGTTCAATGACAGATCTATCTTGTATCTTTTTCACTGACTTATCGCTGGGCTCAATCTACAGTTCGAATCGAGGCCATGTGCCCACGGCCCACGGCGGCTAGTCACACTTTCGCATGCCCAATCACCGCTATACTGTAACTATCATGGGATTTGACGACAATATATCCTCAGCAGATCTTTGCAGGTAATAAACGCAGCTATCCGAAGTATTATCTTCTCATCATGTGATTTTACCACAAATCTCTTGGTGAACCCTTCAAGCAAAAGCAAGCACGCATCCTACACACTTCAACTGCCAATGACCCCTGCCTGACATCATGGGTCCCAAGCTCTTCAATCTCTCCAAGCTCAGGGGAGGCGCTCGCTAGCTTCTCTATGAGAAGGTTTCATGGAACCTTTCGAAGCCGGCTTTTGGCAGTTTTCTCCGTTGGCCTGCTGCACATTTCCGCTTCCCATTCGGGAATAGCCAAAGGGCATGCATTATCCGTACAGAGACAGCGTATGCAAATCTGAAACAGGTGGCTTAATGCACAGGCCAGCAACGAAGCTTCTGTGCAGAAAGAATTCCACTGTCTGCGTCAAGCATCATGCAAAAGCCTAATCGAGGTACGTGGACAAGGAAGGCTTCGGGCTTGCATGTACGGATAGAATGCTAGAATCGGCCAGAAAGAACTTGGGATATTGAGGCTAAAACGTAGCTTGAAACAGGGAACTGCCCGCTTTTGGCTCGACGTGCTTGTGCTACTGTGTGTCTGTCTATGCCTCGGCTGCAACTATCGACGATCTTTCCACAAAACCACTCGGGGGATTAACCACATTCTGTCCATGATCATCACCTCTTCTCCGCAATCACCCAGAAGAGTTGGTCTTGTTTAATATCCGAGACCTTGGAGCTTTGCAAATCTCTTTCCACATATCGTATCGGCCATCGCCTGATTGCTGTGAAACTTGAACCTCAGCTCAATAGGCAGCCTGCATCAAGACCTTCTCGTATTATTCCCGTGACACTCGACAACTGTATGTACACATTTTTGACTTTTTCCTTCGTCGATCCTGAAACAAGGTGCCATCCCGACTTTGTACGCGGATAGTGTTCATGCGGAGACCAGAAGTGGAAATACTCCCGTCCAAGGTCGGGTGCCAAGATGGATCAGATCGGAACTCGACGTTCTTGTTTCAGGAATTCAAGTGCCTCCACAATTTCTCCTTCCTCCATGTTACAGCCTTGTGGGTGGGTTCTCGTGGCTTTTCTCGCGCGTCGATCAACTTTGTGGGCTCTGGCTTGACGATATTTGTTTTTGGCACCGTCGATCCCGCTAATGCTTGGGTGAAGCTGTCGACAGCACATGGATATGCCTTGCCGAGGTTGGGAGCCGTGAAGACTAGGATGATCTTGAAAGGGACTGAACGCGGGGTTGGGTTCGTTAATTCGGTATATGTGAACTGCAGGTGAAGAGGTGAGACCTGCGCAAAAGGTATAGATCTCGAGTTGAGAATAAACTTTCTACGATGTGTATTCTGGACATTGCGGCTTGTATCCGACAAGTCGGCCAAAGAGAACAAGACATGCCATCAAGGAATATGTCATAACTTAGCTCTTCTCACTCTTTATTGCACAGCCCTCCCCAAAGACCTCTGGCCCTATCCAAAACACAGGATAGTTATCATGAGACCAAGAAACTGTCATGACAGAAAGAAGCATACCCACTGTCCCCAATGCGCCATCTTTCTTGTCCATGATCAAGCTGATCATATTGCGAAAGAAGACCTCTTTGTCCCCGTCGCCAGGCTCAGTCCAGTCCCTCACAACGAGGTCAATGTCCTTTCCCGCGTTCCCTTCGTCCGTCTCGTCTTGTCTGCGCGCATGTATTGATGCATTGTGTACCGCGGTATGGTGATGATCCCGTCATCTTTTGAGAAGACAGCTGTGCGGTCTCCGACTGTCACAAGAGCGTAGCCCTGGACGACTTGAAGGTACTCCGTGTGAGCCTCATGCCGATGAAGACCTGTGCCTGGTGCGTTGTCGCCGGCTCTCAAGTAGATATCAACGACTCCCGCCCGGCTTGTTCGTTTGGGATGAGAAGTCGATGCCTCCAGGTGGGATGAAGAGCTTGTCCTGGTTTCGCGTGACTGTACGGGTCATGATGAGCAGCTATAAATCCAGAATTTGCGTGCAACATATCCCGGATCGTTTCTGTTCGTGAAGTGGCATGTCGTTCATTGCGACCTTTTGTCTTTCTTTGAACCCGTCAGCTCGTCGGCGACTTTTGTCGTGACGCGGGAGGGATTACGCCCGCCGATCGAGTACTTTTTTCGGTCTGATCTGGAAGTGAGCGCCAGCACCAAATGATTGACAGCAAAGAATGAGCAGAGCCAGACTGGAACATACGGTTTTCGGTCACTCTCAGTGCTTGGATATTGCCTACGCAGTCTTCTCTTCCGATGATCTCGAGAGCCTATGTCTGTTGTTGAGTCCTCCTACCCCGAGGTACAATGAACAAAAACATCTCCTGCTCTCACAACCGACACTTCCTGACTTGTCTTTGTGTATACTAGTGTAATATCAGAGTGTAATACATCTGTATAGCTCAGTGACTGGATGATTGGCCTGTTACTCGGCATCGTGTAGGTTGATGGATTGACTCTGCCCGGAATTGGTCACTACCCTCACTCAACGCAAAATCGGACGCTGTCGATGCGGGGATGACTCTTGGCAATTCCCATCTTGCACAGAATCATGGCGCGCATTCGACAGACGGAGCTGAATTGGAGCCTTTGGTGTCGTGTACAGACTGTCGGACCAAACCATCATATCGGCGTTCTTCAGCTTCAGTCTTTGTATGCATTTGTTAGCCCAATGACCTTGATCAGCTGGAGTTCGCTTGATGGTTGACACCATAGCTCAATCATTCGTCACGCGGGCAGTCATTTTGCTCCAGAAATGGTACCTGTCACTGTAATGAACCCAGGATCACCACGGCTGGGCTCATATGCCGTCTGGGTTCGTAGGCTCTGCTGAGTAGGTAGGTTCGTTAGACAACATGCTCCTGTCTTGATTGACCGATAATCACTTACACAACAACACAACACCTAACCGAGGATGACCAGATTGCGTTTGGCCATTCTCAATATCGCCCACGCTCTGGTATATTCTAAGCTTAGTTGAACTTGCAAAGCACAAGACAGATCGCGTATGGGATCCGGTCGCTTCAGCCTTCCAGCTGTGACAGCTGTTAACGGCACAGAAGTGCCGAACAGAATTAGTTGATCATTCAAACCTCTTTCGTTGGGGAATCTTCAGCGACATAAGACTAGAGCTGCGATAACTGAGGAAAAGCAAAGACAGGGTTGGGGTTCTTTGCACTGGAGGAGCATTGATCGTCATTGTTGTCTTGGGTTGATCATGCTGACATGGGATAGACGTGGCGGTTCTTCTACCCCGGGTCAAGCAGGTTCCTCAGCTGGTGAAGAAGTACGTACGCCACCATGTTGACTCTATTTTACGATACTTGATCAAGATGAATTTGGGGCCTCTGGCATTGCCCAGCCCAACTGGTGACAGTCGATGTGGAAGTCTGTTGAAAACTTGCAACGGCAAAGCATCTCTCCCAAACGTCACGTTCGCCATAGAGTCACCGATGGGCTCGAGATGCCCTGTGACTTACCAATCTTTCTCCAGTCCGGTATGTATCTCTGCATTCACTCCAAGCTCACCTAGTAGCCCGTAGCCCTGGCGTGTAGACTTTGAGGCTCCGAGTAAAGCAGGCAAAGCGCCTCACTGATCAGAAAGAGGCACTTTGTCGATAGGCCCCGGGGAGAAGGAAAACATCAGACTTGGATATAAAGGAAACTGAGACATCCTAAGCTTGTGATGATTTACCTAAGCTTATGCTAACCTAACTTAATTTACGGTTGATTTAAAAACTCCACCTTCAAAATCAATCTCCGGAGGCGCATAACTAAGTGTATGTGTAACCCATGGTTGTGTCTTTTGTCCAAGACCTGCCACGCTCCCGGTTGGAATACGGTAAGCCCAAAATCTGGCAGAACAAGTAAGCCATGAGGTTCATCATCCATTTCAAACCAAAGGATGTTTTCGGGCTTAAAATCCCCATGCTAGCCATGAAACTGTACGCCTTGGGGATTGTGATATCTGTCATGTAGGTCAAAGGTCGCCAGAAGTTGAATGATATGCCGATGGCCGACAGCATTGAATCGTTGAAGGCCTTCAACTTCGTTGTTGCATTCATAACGGTCCTCGAGCCTAAGTGTTTTGAAGGCAAAGATACCTTTTGCGGCAGATTTCTAGCAGCAACCTGTCAGCTCATCTTAATTTCGAAGCTCACTAGAATGTTGACCAACTCACCACTCCTCGGAGAACCTTGTCAAAATCGTGAGACAATTTGTCGAACATGATAGGCTTAATTGTTCCATGAGCGCCCCCAGCCAACCTCAGACTCATCGACACGACACCAAGGTAAGATGGTTCTCTGGAGAAAAACGTGAAAAAAAAACCTAAAAAAATTCGGTTGTTGTCTCTAGGAGCATGAAAGAAAGGGGCCGTGAATCTCCATTGCACCATTTAGAAGTGCTCGAATTGATAGAAACAAAAGCTTCTGAAGCATCCAAGGGGATGTTGATCGCCTTCCTTCCGGACTACAGCATTGTTTCTTATATCGACAGTGAGGGGCAGGTCACCATCACAGACCCTTGTGCGAAGCACCTTTTGCAATATTAAAAGACCGGAGCTGGACAATTTCAGAGAAGTTGTCAAGTCCTAGATGAGGGGTAAGAGGGAGAGCGGCGGAAAGACAGAGTGCATAAGTCTCATGATGGGTGGTAACCACCCTCGGCTGCCAGTAGGAAGAACTGTGGTTGCAGCTCTCCATATCAGGTCACTCGACGTAAATATGTTGATCAACTTGATTAACTGACATGACCCTCCAAGTGACTCATCAAATACAAAGCCACTGTAAACAGTACCGGGCATTTTCGCTGGCCGAAGAAGAAGCCATCTCCAGTTATAGAAGATGGTCACGTCGACGACCATAATCAGCTGCATGCCGTTGAAAGTAATTTCAAATGTTGTATTTCAGCAGTTCTACTCCTTCATTGGTACCGTCGAGTCGATAGAGGCATCACAAATTCCGTTGCGGTTGAAATCCCAGAGTCTGTTGGTGGATGAATCGTTTTCATGGACATCAGCATATCGGTCAGATCTATCCTGGATCGGTGATCTATGGAAGCAATGTGCCCAAGCAAGCTTTGTCAAAGGCTTGTATGAGGAACTGCGATTCGTATTTCCAGAAACTTATTCAACTAAACGACATTCTGGTTTCTGGGGATGGCTTTCGAGCAAGCTGCCACCGCTATCCTGGCCAATTCCATCTAACAACTCCATTGACAACGGGTCAAAATAAACTCAGCAAAAGGTGTCCTCAATCGATGCTAACTCATCTAACATTTTTGTCATTTATGCTTAAAGTCCTGATTCATTTTTCCATTGGGTGTCTTTGATCGTCGCTGAGGGTTATGCGACAATACGTATTTACCTAGTGTTACCAAATTGACATTCCAGCCCTAATACCAGCATAGCATTGCCGGCTGAGTTGCAGCCTTGCCTCAAACACCAGAAGCAAGGTTTCCGTTCATCTGTCAGAGATGCCCCGATAACTCAGGATGCTTGGCGTGATTGCATCGTGAGCTAGACATGTTACTTGCAGTTGAGACTTGAAGCTGATAACTTGGATCAGCACGAAGAACTTCGTGGTCTGTGTGATCTTAAGCAGTCCCTGCTGATATGAATAACGAGAATAAAAATAGAAAAAAAAAAAAAATCCAGGATGTAGGCCCTCTTAAAACTTTCCTGTTTACTAAAAGGTTACAAATTTCCGGTGTGTAGACATTGGTCTTGAAGGAAGCGAAGGAGGGTCTTAACTATCAGCCCTCCGAGATACCAAACGTCACTCTTATGCGGAAGTTAGCGGAGCTCGAAGCGGAGTTTGCTTGGCTTGGGTATTGCAGAATTGGATGTTGCAAGATCTTCACTTACAAGCTGGAGTTAAGGTTGTTTGTTCGGACTTGAGACACAGCTCCCCTTCCCAGACAACCACGATGCATTGTATCGTTCGGGTTGATTCTCGGTGATAGGGATCATGCTATGTGTAAGTCGACGAAGGAGATCAGGTAAATGTCCTGAAGCATAACTTTTAAAGACTTCGGGATCGACAGGGGCGGAAGGAATATAAAGTCTAGCTGGCTTCTGGTTCGCAACCCATTTTCCAGCCCACTCACTCTCCTTTCTTGATTCAGATCACGTAGTGTTCTCCTCTATCATCATGGCACCTCCAGCATCTCTTCCCACTAAACCTTTCAGCAAGACGGGACGGCAAATACCTTCTCTCGGATTCGGTTTGATGGGTCTGAGTGCAGTCTATGGGCCCATTGAGTAGGCTCCCTCCCATATGCGAATATCACTCATACTGACACTCACCCCTTAGAAATGATGAGAAACGCCTAGCAGTTCTGGACTGCGCTCGGGAGCTCGGCTATACAAATTGAGACACAGCCAATGCCTACGGCGACAGCGAGGTCCTGATCGGAAAGTGGTTCAAACTGCACCCGGAGCGTCGGGCTGATATATTCCTTGCCACAAAGTTTGCCATAAAAATCGGCTTCAATGACAAAGGCGAATGGAGATTCTGGGCCGACAATAGTCCCGAGTTCTTCAATGAGTGCCTCGAGGGCAGTTTACAGAAGATGGGTGTGGATTACGTTGATCCTTACTATCTTCATCGTCTTGACACCAAGGTGCCTGTCGAAAAGACGATGGAGTTGATGGTCAAGGCTAATCGGTAAGCTACACTACCCAAAGTACCCAGATCTCGGGCTATGCTGATATATCTGTATTAGAGATGGTAAAATCAAAGCCATTGGCATATCGGAATGTGCAGCCAGCGACATCCGCCGCGCCTATGCTGTCGCCCCTATCGACGCCATCCAGGTTGAGTACAACCCTTTCACATGGGATATCGAGAAACAAGACATACTCTCCACATGCAGTGAGCTCGGAATCACCATCTTCGTATACTCGCCTCTGGGTCGTGGCTTTTTGACTGGCCAGATCAAAAGCAGTGATGACTTTGCGCCTGACGACCTTCGCCGCATGTTACCTCGCTTCAGCCCCGAGAACTTTCCGGAGAACCTAGTCCTCGTTGAACGCCCCAAGGCATTTGCAGATAAGAAGGGCTGCACGTCGGGTCAGTTAGTGCTCGCGTGGCTGTCGGCGCAGGGCGAGGATATTATCCCAATTCCTGAAACGAAGAAGATTAAGTATATGGAGGAGAATGTGGGTTCCCTAAGAGTGAAGCTTTCTCCGGAGGAGGTTCAGCAAATCAGGGATCAAGTTGAGAACGCTGAGATTGCTGGTCATCGGAACCCTGTGGGTGCGTTCCATGGCTATTCGGCTACTGTTGAGCTTTGAGCTTCATCTCAGTTAAATACATCAAGCTAGCACAGTGAGGAATTCGAATGGGTTTGAATCTACGGTGTAGACAGTTAGCCTTGGTGAAGCTGCAATCCCCAAAGTTCCGGGCGTATAGTGTAAAGCTTTAAGTATTCTTCTTATAAAGAAGTCTAACATTCAAACTGAAATTATCAAGATCTATGCTGGTAACGGGTATAACAACGCTAGTCATGACAACAAATCATACAAAATCAAACCCAATAACCCTTTTAGTCGTCATTACTCCACTTCCAGGCTTCCGAGATAGCCTTCCAGTACTGCTCAGGATGCTCACGCATGTGTCCAACGTGGTCGGTATCCATGAACAGTTCTTGTCTCGTCTGGTAGCCCCTCTGCTGAGACTCAGCAATATAACCCTCAATATCCATATGAGAAATAATCTGATCCTCCTTGCTATACAGATACAATCGCTTGGAGTTTAGTGTCTCGTAGTTTGTGTCGTCCACAACTCGCAGGGCGAATGCACCAGAAGGTTCTCCGCCTGTGAGCTTCTTGATAATGACGTCCAAAGTTAGGACAAAGCCCCAGATGCCCTTGGTGATGACAAAAGGCCAGGGGAAGAACTTGGCGGTGCCGAGGGCCATGGCGTGCGACCACTGACCTAGTCTCTCCCACGACCAAAAGGGGTTTCCGGGCGTTGAGTCAAGGACAAGAAGTTGATGAGGCATCTGTCTACCATTCTTATCCCTGAAAGCCTTTAGCGTAGTGGCGTAGCTGATGGCGCCGGTGTTGGACATGCTGTGAATGAGAATAGGCGCTGTCTTTTCATCGAGAAGGCCATCGAGGTTGTCGATAACATGTTGCATAGCGCGTGTTCGCGTCTCAAGACCCGTAAACATGGCCTCGAAAATAGGGCTCAAGATGATAAGAATCTTGGAGTGAGGGAAGAGAGCGCGATAGCCCTCGGCGTATTTTCCAACATGTCTGGCAAGTCCATCGCCCCAGCCGTAGATGACAACAGCAGCTGGATGATCCGCGGGCGGTTTCTCTGAAGTCTCCTCGCTGACGAGAAGTTTGGCGTTGATGGTCTTGAAGCCCGCAAGCTCCGGAAGTTTTTTGCCCGACATTTTCTATATTATAAAAAAGACTAATGATAAATAAAAGGGTATAGGCTGTGCTGACGAGGAATTGACAAGGGAGAGCTCCATGGGAGGCAACGACATTTTATACATCCCCTGAAAATAAACTAAGTTTTTTAGTTTCAGAGGATCGAGTAATGTGTCAATTGCTGTCATTGGATTCTGGCCTGTCAGATTCTGTGTTGGGGACCGCGTGTAAAGTCCGTCGGACGTCTATGCGGAAGAATTGCTGCTTCTGGGTATTGGAGCGGTCCCAGCAAAACAATCCTTCAGCCCAACAATATGCAAGCCGAGGTTCGCAGAGACTTTTGTTGTAAATTTGGAGATGACGTCGGGGAGTTTTGTATAATACATGTATTCATGTGAGTTCAATTGTGTTTACAAAATTGAATGGAACGGCAATTGAAAGACGGTGCAACATTGATCCACTTGTGAGTGCAGGTTTTATTATTAGTTTAGAGACTGGGAATAAAGAGGCATGGATCAGTCTTGGCATGCGTCCAAGATTGAATATTATGCGCCAAGTGTTGGATCTAACGACGAGTCATTTCCTTTGGAGTTATCAAGGTTGCGTGTGTCTTGCTCAGACTTGCTATAGCCTAATGACAAGCCCTCGATTGGAGTCACCCAATTTGTTAAATAGTGGCTGGATGGCAGACCTCGTCTTAGGGTAAGCTAAGAATTGATCAAAGAGGTCAGGCGAGACTGATAGTGGAGGCCTGAATGATGAGGGTCTTGGCATGATGTCTTACTTGAGGAGAAAACTCGACGTTCCAAAAGCTAAGTATCATCCGTTGCATCCGTGATATAGACTTGGGCTTTTCAAAAGCTGCAAATGCAGTCAGATTATTATCTGTCTGTCTATTATGAAAAGTCTAGTGCGGTTGAGTGGTGACATGTAAAGCTCTCGGCCTTCATTTTTCGTAAAACAATGCAATGCATCCTGGTATATCCCCAAAAATCAAGTCAACGTCCAATGCACTTTTAGAAAGTAGCCGTGATCTTCCATCCAACACGGTGGATTCTCGCAGTAAGGATGAAAACCGTGCCAGTCAAGCAAAAGACACCAGCAAAGATCTTGACTCCAAGCCAGCCTGTCGGCTTCTCGAGGATGGCGCCGTTGATAGGGTTAGTGGTGAGGCCACCGATCGAGGAGACGAAGAAGACCATTCCGCTACGGAATCCAATTTCCGCAAGAGGGGAGATCTGAGCAACGAGCGGTGCAATCAAAGAGACGTATGCGCCAGAGCAGAAGCCAAACAGGGCTGCAAAGGCAATGATGCCGTTCTGCGAGTTGCATGGGATCCAAAGGGCAAGAATCCAGACACCAGAAAGGAAACCAACAATGATAAAGATGTTGTAGCGGCCCATCTTATCACCAAGAATTCCTGAACCAATCCGGCCAAAAAGGCTGGCTGCGTTGAGGATGGGGATCAAATACTGAACAAGGTTGGGATCCACGCCAGCATGAAGGGCCTGAACGGGCAGGTAGTCGATAGGAATGAAGATCCCGAAGGTGAAGAAGAAGAATCCAAGCATACAGAAGATGAATTCTGGCTCGTGGAATGGCCTGGCCAACTGGGCGCGGGTGACCTTCTGAGGGTTGGGAGGGTGGATCGATCTGACTGTGAGGTTGGCGATGATGAGGAGTCCGAGGATCATAAAGGCGCAGATTCGCATGGACCACCCGAATCCGACTTGCTTGATGAGGCGGGTTACCATGATGGGGAAGATGACGCCACCGATACTCGAGCCGGTTGAAAGGATGCCAAAGGCAGCTCCTCTGTTGCTGTCAAACCATCCGTGAATCGTCGATAGGGCTGAATATGTCAGTGGGTTTCAATATGGGGGTCAGGACGAGGCTTGCCTGGCTGGAAGATGGCTGAGACACCGATGGCGGAGCATACACCCTGAGACAGAAGAATCTGGTAGTACTCGGTACTAACCGACGCCATCATGATACCAAAGACATGCATGAAACTTCCAACGAGAATCAACCACCGCGGTCCATAGCTATCGTAAAGCTTTCCGATAATCGGACCCATCCCCATGATGAAAAAGATCTGCAGCGAAGGGATCCATGCGATAGTACTCGATGAGTATTGCTTCAAAAGATCATTTTGGTAGTATTCCTGAAAAGCGCCAACACCTAGAATAATTTAGCCGACGCCACAGAAATACACAGCATGATACTTACTGTTGATCCAGCCAAAACTGCAAAACGAGGTACACCAAGCGCCAAGAACTACAAGCCAGGCCGTGAGACCACCATCAGGAGCGCCACTTCCAGCTGGTGCAGCCGCAGGCTCAGGCTGCGTGGCACCCTCCTCAAGATCAGACTTTTCGTTGTTGTAACCAACCTGGTTCTGGAGTGTGAGCTCCGAGTTGCGAGGCGACGAAGGCGCGGTGGTTTGTTGAGCAGCCATGATGAGAAGATGCTGGTTTATCTGATCGAGGGCTGCTTTGAGTTTGAGGCTCTAGTTAGGCTGACATGGGCGTCGAGGTTTATAAGTTCCAGATGCAACGGGAGATCTGAGCCTAAAGGGGTCCATAGCACGCCTTATGGAGATCCATATTCACGGCCTTTCGTTCATGTCATTTAATTTCGCGACGCGAGACCTCCAAAGGCCCGAAAGTGGTGGACTGTTTGCAGCCGAGCTCAAGTCTCTGATTCGCTCCTTCGGTATCGGAGCTACTGTCTCTACCGAAGCCGACGCTAGTCTCTCGATAAGATCGACCACAGCGAATGAGAGCTCGTCATTGAACTCGCATCTCGAATACCCCGGCCACGGAGATAATCCCCGGTGGGTGATCTCATCTTACGAAGATCGAATCCTCCTCCGTAAATACCACAGCTCTCGGACTGTCAATCAATCGGTCGGTGTAATACCACATCATGTCTTCTCGGCCCCGAACTCGGTCGTGCGCCGTATGTCACCGCCGAAAAGTTCGTTGTGACAAGAACTTCCCTTGTTCGCAGTGTGGTCGGTCTGGATTCGAGTGCTCGTATCCACCTGCTGGCCCGCCTGCCAGACGGGCCAAGAAGACGACAATCAATGATGTTGCAAGTCGGATCTCGCAGATAGAGAAGGCGATGGAGGCGTTCAAAGCCGGACAGGATGGGCCGCCGCAACCGACGGTGTCTGCAGGTTCAGTGACGTCTGCGAATATTGTTCCAACACCAGCTAGCACAGCTACAGACGCCGAGACCAGAGAGAGGGTCAGAGGTTCTCGTGAGGGTCTGTTGCTGAACAAGGGGACAAGTAGTCACTATGTAAATGAAGTTCTCTTCTCCCGGGTCATCGAGCAGGTAAAGACGCACCAGTAGTTTGTATATCTTGCGCTAACACAAGCCCAGGAAGATGATGTGCGATTGGCCTTGGCAACGCCCAGAGAGGAGCCGCCTCACCAAGTCGACTCTCCCGTATGTCACCTGAATCCCATGGGATGGCTATCAGCCGGCATAGCATCAGTATCTACCGCCATTTACCATCCTCAAAGACGTGTGGCTATTCGGCTATGGAAAGTCTTTGTCGATGGCGTTGACTCATACGTCAAGGTTCTGCACATCCCTAGCACCGAGACAACACTCTACACAGTCATAGGCGACCCTACTAAGGCTTCAAACGAAAACCTCGCTCTTTGTTTTGCCATCTATTTCGCTGCTGTCACGGCCACGCCCTCCGATGAAGCGCTCGACATTACTGGGGAGGACAAAAAACAAGCTCTCATTCGGTACAGGATGTGTCTAGAGCAATCAATGGCCCAAGCAGACTTCCTCGAGAATCCTACAATCACTTCTCTGCAGGCGATGGCCATTTATGGGGTGAGTTCGTTAATGAAAATCAAAGGCATTCGCTGACCTTGCGCAGGCCGCCATGCGGGTCCATAACTCATGTCGAGCTGTGTGGATCATGAATGGCCTCGAACTTCGAGCCGCTCAGTCAATAGGTTTGCACAGAGACGGCAGCAAGCTTGGTCTTTCACCCTTTGAGTCAGAAATGCGACGTCGAATATGGTGGTATTTCCAAGAGCGAGATGGAAGAGGTGCCGAGGACTATGGACTACAGAATCCATCAGCCGTCACTACAATTCATGGCGTTGAGCTACCCCGAAACTTGCACGATAGCGACATTTCCCCAGGGATGAAAGAGCTTCCACCGTCAAGGCCGGATTGGACGCGGATGACGTTGCAACTGTGCTGCAATCAATCATCGCAGGCTTGGGCTCATATCTTCCATATGAGTTGCTCCGTGGATGGCATTCCAGATGAAAATGTACGGAGGCGAGTCATCAAAGATGCCATTGACAAGGTTGAAGGAATTCTGCAGCGCTGCAACCCCGTGATACCCGAACAAAGAATAACGATCCGAACTGCGCGTCTGATTCTCTGCAAAGTCGACGTAGTTTCTCGTCGCCAATGGCAGATCCTCCGATCACCCGATGACCAACCGCCAATGGCCACAGAAGCCGAAATCACCGAAGCAGTCGAACTCCTCGAGCTCTCCAACTCCATGTGGCAAGACGACGACCTCGTCGCCTACCAGTGGCTCGCCCGCTCATATCCCCAATACCACATGATGCTCTTCATCTTGCGTCACCTGTGCGTGTGTCCGCGCGGAGAACTAGCCAGGCGAGCTTTTGCAGCTGTAGAGGTTCATCTTGGGTATTTCAAGACGGCTGGGAATGGGCCCTTGAATGGGCTGAAGTGGACGGTGCTCACGACGTTGAGGGAGAGGGCTTCCTTGCTAATGCAGCGGGTCGAGAGGGAGAGTGCAGGTGTGCAGTGGAATGAGAGCCAGCGGACGGAAGTGCAGGGGACGAGTGGGCAGGGGATGCAGAGTGGGAGTGAGGTTGCTGTTCCGGATTGGAATATGATTTTGGAGGAGTTTCCGTTAGATATGGAAGACTTTTCGTTGATTTTCTGAGGGGCGAGGCGGACAATTGTATGATTAGATGAAGTAATATGATTAGAGATTAATAAGTAATATAATAGTATCTTTAGCATAAAAGACCTAGCTCTAAAGAAGGTTTCTAATACTCTACCAAATCTACCTTAGACTAAGGCTATCTTTAGTATAGTAAGTCTAGGTCTAGAGTATATAGAAAGCTCTAGCTGATATATTAGCTATAGGTGATGGTTTCACTAATTTCATGCATGTGCGCTTTACAGTAGCAACAGGCGTTGGGTGAGTTTGCCGATAGCGTAACCGTATCGTGCATATATAAAATAAAATAGGATAGTTATAATATCTTTTTTTAATTACTATCAGCCCTATATAAGGCTATTAAGCTTTTAACTTTTTTAAATAAAGGCTTAAATAGTAAGGCCCCTATAGTAGACCTATATCTTAAGAGTTAAAATTAATTAGGATCTATCTATATAAGTAGTGTAATTACTGCCTTAATTAAGTAGTATAAATACCGCTTACCTTTCAGCAGCTATATTAACCT
>VYWZ01002634.1:0-10529 GCA_008711595.1 Fusarium xyrophilum
TTAATTATTATTATATAGGTTTATAATATATAAATTAATATTTAATATAATAGCTAGCTTTAATAATAATAATATTATAGTATTTAACTTTCTATAAGAATATTAAGAATATATTAAACCTTAATTATATTTACTTAATTAGATTATTAAGGGATTTTCTATAAGTAATATTATATATTAAGGTTTAAGGCTTAAGTAATTTAGAAGTTTAAAAGAATTAGAATTTAAAAAAAAATAAGGAATTACTAAAATACTATTAATTATACTATAGAAGCTACTAGGAATTACTTCCTATTTCGGCTTATAACTATCATATAAAGCGTAGATTAGTTATAATAAGCCTTGTTTTCTTCAATCTAGGATGGCAGTCAGGTTGACCTTGTCAAGCTGCGGAAATCGCGCAGTGGATCCAATCTGTCCAATCAGAGAGGGGTGGCTGCTTACTGCCTAACATCTAGACTTTGTCGTACCTGCCCTACCTCCGAATCCAGGTGACGTACGGAAGCCGCGGCAGCGCTGAGCGGGGAATGCCGACCGCTAAGATAGCTTGAAGCTGTACATGGTAGGGGATGAATGATTTGATTGGTTCGGGATGTTCATGTGCTAAACAAAACCACTGTGCCAAAAGCCCTGCAAGATGTAAGGATTCTTCTACATAGAGGCCTAAGGCAGCAGGGCTTATATTTTTCCATTCAACACACCCCCCATTCCCACTGTATTTAGTCAGTAAAACGTGCTTCTAGGGCCAATCAGATTTCTCTTTATTCCTTAGGTGGCACTATTTTTAAGGTTTTTATTAAGGTTCGAACTTATGACCTCTAACTGCGGAAGTTACAGGCTTAAATAAGCCTCCCGGGCTCATAACTGTTGTATAAAGTGTAGATTGGTCATAACGAGCATTTCAGCGTTGATTTGAAAGAGCCTTGTTTTCTTCTTGTTTTCTTCAATCCAAGGTGGCAGTCGGGGAAATCGCGCAGTGGGTTCAATCTGACCAATCAGAGAGGGATGTGCTGTTTACTGCCCAACGTCAAGGCATCCCTTTCAACCGCTCTTGCATCAAGGCATCCCTTTCAACCGCTCCTGCATCACGGCATTAACATTGATGAGATCCCACACTGCAACTAGGATACTCTAGACTTTGCGTGAGGTGCCTCACCTTTCTCCCTTCTTACATGGGGAACAACAATCCACGAAAGATCATTTTTATTGAGCTTGTTTGTTCAGGATGGGCTCAGGTTCAGTGCGTACGTTGGCACTCTGAGTACATGGAGTGGGTATGCACAAGAATGTAGCTCACAGCCAAAACTTGGTGTCAGGAGAACAATGGTCCGCCGATAAGGCAGTACTACTGGCCACGTAGGGCTTCATGCGGCTGACAGGCCATTTCGATGCCTAATGGATCTACAGATAGCCTATTCACGGCCAATAGTATGATCCCACTTCGGATCGGCGATGCGTAAATCGCCCGCATTGGCCCCCATCATCAGTGTGGCTGGCTGAAGTCAGGTATCTATGCATGTCTCAGCCCAATGTCGATCCCCGGCACAAAACCTGCTCATGAACCAATGATCAAGTTGAGTTGGGTGCGGTGAGGCCTCACAAATCCGAACGATTCTGTGGCAACAAGGGGTATATAAAGCCATCGATGTTTGGCCACGCTTCTCTTCTCCTCTCGTCCCCTTTCATCAAGCTGGACAAGGACGACGAAACTGTGAATTCGACGACGGCAGCAGGCGAATCACAGTAGAAGGCCAACTCCATAAAATCCAAATATCACAGGCTGATCACCATCGATTGAAGCCTGTGGAGAGATGAGGGCAAGCCTTGGGAGTTCTTTCCCACCGGGAGACAAACATGTAAGGGCTCCTTACCACATCGCCAAATCCCACTACACTATACTGATAGCTTTTGATAGGCAGTTAGTGTCTATATACCGACATGGAGAGACGCTGTAGCTTGGGGTAGAAGAGATCCCGAACTCATAGCCCAGCTAGAGGCCGGATACCCTCGGTTCCTCATCCCTCCTGTCGTCAACCGACTCGCACAAACATTACTCGCCCGGGCCTCTGACTGGCCTTGGGAATTTCTTGCACCCCAACTTCGAGACAGCCTGAGGCGATCGTTGGGAGAGCGCGAAAGTTCGGCGATGCTAATAACAGCGCGTCATCATGCTCAACGTCTTCAAAGATATCTAGCAGAGGAGCAGCTAGTAAGAGCATGTGTCTTCGTGGCCACCTTCGATGGTTATATTCGTCATGTTGAAATGTCAAAGAGCGCAAGCGACTTGGACGAAATCTTTGTGGTCGTCTACCCTTCACGAGGAGCAAAAGAGGCCAAAGAATTCTGGCAACATACCGGCTCTGGTATCTCGAGTCGGAGAGCGGCGTATTGGCTAGAGAACGCCCCTTTTCTGAACCTAGGCCGGCAAACGCCTATGGCTACTCTTCCACTCTGGGAGGCCCAAGTGGCCAAGGTTGCCATACAACAACGTATTGCAGACTCGTTCAGTACCGAAGACAACAGGGTGAGGAGGAGCGATGTGCTCTTATACCCTACTGGCATGTCGGCTATCAGCCAGATCCATGATGCTATCAGCCTTTACACTACAGTGACAAAGAAGACCGTTGCGATCTTTGGGTACGTCACCAACAAACCTGCTAAGTGGACAGACTAATGACGGATCTAGATTTTTGTATGTCGATACTGTCAAGATTATCAACAGCATCCACGGGTACGAGTGTAAAATCTATAGCGGTACTGGAGACGACTTGGAAAGTCTTGAGGAGGAGTTGGCTGCAGGTCTGGAGCTGTGTGCCCTCTTCACAGAGTTCCCTGGCAACCCACTCCTTGGCTCTGTCGATCTAGAGCGGATCCAAGGACTGTCCGAGGAATTCTCCTTCTTGTTCGTGGTCGATGATACAGTCGGTACATCGGTGAACGTTGACATTATCTCATACTGCGATGTTGTCTGCACCAGCTTGACAAAGATGTTCAGTGGGGCTTGCAACGTCATGGGAGGAAGCGTGACCGTGAACCCAAAGAGCAGAGACCATTGGCTCATCAAGAGACGATTGAAGGAGGGCTATGTTGATACCTACTTTCCGCTGGATCTGATTGTTATGGAGAAAAACAGCACCGATTTTGAAAGACGAGTCACTCGAGCAAGTCAAAATGCAGAACATGTCGCGGATACACTTCGCACGCACAGTTCAGTCGCGCAAGTCTACTATCCCAAGGCAAGCCCGACACGATGGCTCTACGAGAGATACAGACGTCCAGGAAAGGGGTATGGATATTTGTTATCCATTCGTTTCCGCAAACCCGCAGCTGCCATCGCGTTCTACGACACTCTTGATGTGCCGAAAGGGCCGAGTCTAGGGACCAACTTCACTCTGGGTTGTGCATATACGCTCTTCGCGCATTTCCACGAGCTTGAACGGGCTGCGAAATATGGTGTTGATGAGCATTTGGTACGACTCAGTGTTGGGCTCGAGAATGTGGACTTCTTGGACGCGGTTCTTAAGACAGCCCTGGATGCAGCTAAACGAGCGGATGAGAGATGAGAAGGACGTTTGTGATTTAGATCAATTCATTCATTCCTTTGCTTCACTTCACTGTTTGAAGAAAAACACATGCCTCCCTAGCCGCAGTCACTGACCGTGCTACAAATGTCTCCTCCGGCGTAACCCATGGCCTCGACTACGTGCGACTCACCCGCAGATGACCCCAACGACAAACAAAAATCCTCGCCAGAAGCTCCCTCAACAAGAGTACAGGACTCGAAATCTTCATTCAGATCTCTGCCCGAGGTTTCAACCGCACTGGCGATATGACGAGCTGGAAACCCATATCTTTGGTTCCACCTCGACCATCTAACTTAGCATGACAGAGCATTGGAGAGAGTATCAAAGAGGAGTGTATTTCTACGGGTGTCCTAATCATCAGGGAGGATAGTACTGAGTTTTCCCGAGGAGAAAAGGTGAGCCCTCACTCCGAACTACCTACGGGAAAAGACAGACTGACTGAAGCGTTTGAAGAAATTCGACCAACCTACCTACTCTCTTCTGGCACATGCAATATCACGAAACTAATCGTCCCCCCTCCCCCTTGTCTATCAGCTCTGATTGCGGTTACAGGCAACTTTTGTGTGAGATACAACCGGGGTAGAACCAGACTCACTCCTTCAGCGTCCGAGAATAACTGTCTATGATCATGTGGCAGAGTGAGGATAAATCATGGGTTCGAACCAAAGATGGAACTATCAATTGTATTGAGTCTTGCTATCCGTACAACACACGTGATTTTGGCAGAGAATTCACTCACGTGACCACCCGATTTCTCACAATCTTCAATTAAATTCCCTCTTCTCTCTTCTTCACACACAAATTCACATACAAATCATAGCACACTTCAAATCACTCTCAATAGCCCTTAAAAGGCATTTATCGCAGTAGAAAAAATCGCTCAATTCACTCAATAAGGCGCTGTAGCGGGCGTGGTTGCCGCCCGGATGCAATCCCCCGTCTTAGGCGTTGATGACACCGTGTTCCTCGCCGCAGCTGCCGTCACTTTCGCTCCACGGCCCCGTCTCCCTTGTGCTCGCTTTTTGGTGGGATTTGTATGTGATTGTGATCGACTGATGGACTGACTGCTGGACTGTGAGCCTGCTGGGGACCCTTCCTTCAACGCGAGCTCGTCCTGTGAGAGTACGCGCTTCAGGCTCGGCTTCGTCAAAATAGACCATCAATGGGTCATTTTCAACGTCAGAAAGTGCACCAAATTGGTCAATACTGACTGGGAAGTCAAGGAAGTCCTCAAAGGCATCATTTTCCCAAGGAATTGGCGGCAGTGCGGCGTTGTTGGCCATTGTGTGTGAAGGGAAGAGGGTTGAGTTGAGTGTTATGAAAAGTGGAAGTCGCGTTGTGGAGAAATAGCTGTTGCGAGATTGCGGGTCGTACGGGGGTGTGATATCAATTTTCCGGCGGATCCGAGGTTCAGCCGCGGCGGATCGTGGGTCGTCAGATTGGAGGGTCACGTGTGTTGTACGGATAGCAATAAGGTGTTGTACAAATAGCAAGACTCATTGTATTTACCTGTTTGTTTGTTTACCTTTAAACTGTGACTGCTCAGCTCAAGCGATCACCTCTCCTTTTTATCCCGTGACTATCGTCTTGGTCCTATGTCAGCTTGCACTCTCAAATCAGATGAACCTCTTGCTCGCTTCATCCGCAGTCTCGTCGTCCTCGGCTCATTTTCTCATTTCTCCTCAGCACAAATTTCCCGCCAAAAAAGACACCCTCGTAAAATGCTTCGCAATCCAGCTCCCCTATACCAATCATACCCGCGGCACTCTTTGGAAAGGGGGTCCTCCCGTAGGTGGGCTCATCGTTGTTTGCACGTTCTAATTCTCTTTCTTTTGGTATGGGCTCAACACATTTCTTGGTCTCCGGGGAATCTTTACTCCTGCCCTGACATGAACGAGGAAAGGGATATAACAAAATTGGGGCAGAAACAACTCCGATAACGCAGATCACTCATGATACTTGTACGACATCCTTCGACAGCCATCCTTTAGCTGGCACCGCCGTTAGGGGCGCTGAGGTTGGCCGCCATCGCAGCAGCCTGTTGCTGAGCGAGGAGCTGAACTTGCTGAGCGAGCTGGGCTTGCTCAGCCGCAATCTCATCTGCCTTGACCATTATCGACTGAATCACATCCTGATCATCAGCTGTGAGGTGTCCAGCCAGACTGCTATAAAATTGGGGCTGCTCTTGTTGCATTTCTATCAAAGTCAGCATTGTCCAATGACGTCTACAGGATTAACTCACTCATTAAAGTACCGCGGAATAATTGATAAGGCTCAATCTTATCGAGCGGCGACTCAAGCGGGACAGAGTCCTCGGCAAGATCCTCCTCATCAACGTCATCAGTTGCTCGGCCAAACTTCTGGGCCTTGGTTCCGTTAGCATTATATCATAGTGATTGCGTATGATTGTACGTACCTCTTCGTTTAAGAAGTCCAGATAAACAGTGCTCTTGTCCTTGGACTCGTTAAGCTCGCCTGTCTCCTCTTCCTCCTCAGCGTTCCAGTTAGCCTCGTCGTCATCCCACCCATCTTCCCCGCCGTGGTCGTAAGTGGACTTGAGGTTGAAGTCATCACGGAGAGCCTCATCGCGGTCTTTTATCTGTTAGCTGTGACCCGGTGGTACAAAGGCTATGAGGGACTTACTCTTCTCAGCGGCAGGGAGGGAGCGGAATAGTTCAGTAATGCCTTGAAGCAATCTTGGCCAGCCAACGGAGACACTGGACGGCACGTGCTCAGGGTTCAGGCCAAGAAGAGCTGAGATGGCAACAATGCAAAGCTTCTTGTCGTGGACACGGGTGAAAGAAGTCATGCTGCCGAACCAGAGACTGAAGAATCGGTTTGTCCAGCCCTCGTTCTCAAGAATCTGAAGGGTGAGGAGTGGGTTGTAATAGATCGAGTTGATAACCATCTCCATGAGATGAATGCGGTAGCTCTTCACCTTGACATCTTGGTTGGCGAGGATGCCCATGGCAATGTTGATGAAACCCTCGACGAAGCTATCAATCTGGCCCTTTAAGCTAAGCATCATGGCCTCGGCCAGTTTGCAAGCACATATCCTCTCGATACCTCCCTGAATACTGTCGGAGAACATATCAGTGAACATGGAGTAAAGGGCCTGAGTGTACTCGGGCTTCTGAGCGAGCTGGGGTGCACCATATTGGACAAAGTTATCCAGAGCAGGCAGCATATCCTCGAGGTAGTACTCAGCACCGGCCTTGAAAGTAGTGTGGATCAACTCAAAGGCCTGCCACATAGTGGGAGAGATGGACTTGGCAGCAAAAGTGCAGCTATCGATGATTTCGAAAACTTCGTTGTAGAGGTCATAGAGCCTGTTCTCCAGGGTAACCTTGATGATGGGCATAAGGACTGCCTCAATGTGGAGCAGGACGTCAGGAGTGCTCTCGAGTGTAAGGATCAGAGTTCCGATGGTCTGCAGGACACCCAGAGCAGTGATGCTCTTGTCGTCATACTCCTTGTAGACCTCGCGTTCATCACCAGCCTTGCTCTCCTTCTCGAGAAGCTCGCGCACAATTCTCATGTAAGTGTCTCGGAGTTGCTCACTCAGTGCGACAGCAAAAGGAGTGAGCTCGGTGGCGAAGACCTCGACAAAGTCCTCCATGACGTTGGCGAGCGCATCGATATCAGCCTCGTTGGCAAGCTTGAGCAACTGCTGCATAATTGTGGGAATGTTTCGCTGCATGATTGTTCGAATGACATGGTGTCGGATAAGAGGCTGGAGAGCGAGAGCGGCCGTGACACGAACTGGGAGATCAGGGTCGGTCATACAATCCAGGATGTGTCGGTAGATAGTAAGGAGGTTGTTCTGATCCTGGAAGTTGAGCTGCTCGAACTTCTCGATGGTGTCACAAGCACGAGCGCGGAGGTAGCCCTGTGGGCTGGTGAAGTCGGGGAAGACATAACGGACGAGGAAGTATTCGGCCTGATGAGCAATGGGGCTCTTCTTGCCCAAAATAACCGGCGCCAGGGTAGCGATCATGCGCAGAGCGCCCTCCTTGGCAATATGGTTCTTCTGATCATCCGCAGCCTGCTCGTACTCGGTGACAACGGCATTGACGAACTTGAGGATCTCGAAGGTCTCCTTGCGACGGTTCTTTGTAAGGTTGACGAGGAAGTTAGTAGCGGCGACATCAGGAGCAGACGCTTCCTCGAAGTAGTTAAGCTTTCGGTGAAGGTACTCGTCGGGCTCATCCTGGAATTGCTCAACATCCTCCTCGGCGAGGCAAAGGATGGGGAAGACGAAGTGGCTGACAAGGTTTGTAAGATGAGGCTTCAGATGTGTCCACATTTCCTTGGGTCGCACGGACTCGTCGAGGAAGACCAGAGTATAAGAAAGACAAGGTCGGCTGAGCCAAGAGGTTTTGGCAACCCATTTCTCGATCTCTTGGAGGTAGTGCTTGAGGATCTCGGGAGCAATGTTCGCGATGAAGTCCTTAGCGAAAGCAAGTGCGTCTTCACCCTTACCAGGACTGGCAGGGTTGCCATATCTGAAAAGTACATGTTAGCTAGAGTCACCAATGTTCAACATATGCAAGCAGTCCTACCGCATGAAGAGGCGGTTCAGGCTGAAGAAAGCCCACTTCTTAGCCTTCCACCAGTGATGCTTCTCACGTTCGTGTTGACCGCCCTGCATAGCATTGGCGGGGCAAGCCTTGGAAACCGTGTGTAGGAAAACAGTGCACCAAGCGATGCTGGTGTCACGTTGTTGTAGCGAAAGCGGAAGTTCCAACTGCGAACAAGGTCAATACGTGGCTCATGAGCAGATATATCACATCCAGGGGAGTGCGCACCCATGTCGCATGCTTGTAGGACTTGAGGGCCAAGTGAAGCATCTCACCAGCCTCATCGCTCTCCTGCTCCACCAACTCGTTGCAGATGGCGAGAAGACGGGGAAATGTTGCCTCCACAATCTTGTCAAGGTGTAGTCGGTCGTCGCTGTCGGTCGATTTGTAGCGGAACGCACGGCAGATGGCGAGCAGACACTGCAGACCAGCAAGAACGGAACCGGGGTTATTCGTGTTTAGAAGCTCGACAGTGAAGTCCATGAAATTGGGCCAACGGGCGGGGAAGTCATATTGGAGGATTCGTTGGAGGACGGGAATGAGCTGCTGGCGGACGAGGGTTTCGGACGTAGCAAGAATTGGCAGAAGGCGGTCTCGTACACGAGCCTTCTCTTCTTCAGGGTTTATAGCGGTGGGGGTTTCGGGAGAGTACCCCTCATTGTTGTGCCATGATCGGCTGACACGGTTCTTGATATAAATCACGGCTAGAGTGGAAAGTTGGTCAGAAGTGGACTGATGAGAGAGCGCACAAACAGGCTGGATAGAGGGCACGACAGTTGATAGACATACTCGAAAGGCGGACACTAGCCTCCTGTTCGGCTTGTAAGATATCGAGCAGACATTCGAGAAATCCGGGCTGTTGTTCAATCTAGAAAGGTAGACGGGGAACAGATTAGCATATTGGCAACCTTTTGTGGAATTGAAGGCTGGCGCAAGGGACACAGCTTCACAAAGAGGCGTCGGAGGAGGAAACCCAAAGTAGGTGGAAGAGAAGCCAGTCAGCCAGCCATCGCATCAAAGAGCAGAGCTTGATGGCTGGACGATTCTCTACCGATATCCGAGCACAAGGGAGTAAGTTCCGTTCCCTCGACCACCTCGACCAAAGACGCAGACGCAAAAGCAAGCACAAACGCAGGACGCACCTGTTTCAACTGAGTCTCAGCACTCCTTCGACTGTCTGCATCAGGGTCCAAGCTAGTGGCGAGCAAGGACCTCACAGCGGCGGGATCCATGATGAAGGGTGGATATGGAGAGGAGTCGACGTCGAGGCCGGAGAGGATGGGAGTGTGAGGTTGGAAGAAAGGCAGGCGAAAGAGGCGGAATCAGGATCTGTCAGGTCTGGGTCCGGATAAGGATGGCGAGCGACAGATGGCGGGGCATCTAGAGACCGCCCAAAGAAGAAAAAGCACAAGAAAAAGCACAAGCAAGCAAGCAAGCAAGTCCGTCCAGGCCAGGCCAGCAGGCAGCTAACTTTAGTCCACAGTCCACAGTCCAACGACTACGAGACCACCGAGTGAAGCAAGAGGAGGCTCAAGTGTCGAGCGAGTTGGTGAGCTGGGCTGAGCTGTGCTGATCAAGTTGACGCCTTGGGAAGCGACAGTGACTTTTTGTTGATCAATGTTTTTTTCTTCTTGGTCCCTTGGTGCTTTTCCCTCGAAAAAAAGAGCTGAAATATTAGGTCGCGATGGACGATGCCGTAGGCCCAAAAAGTCGTACCTAACTAGTCGGCAGAAAGCACCACCAGGGCCGTCCGGTGCGAGTGTCCAGGGGCTCGAAAAGATGGGAAATGGGGGTTCTGATTGGGGCCGGGTAGGGCTCCAGGCCAAGTACGGTACGGTGCGGGTTTGTGGGTGGGACACAATTCGCCCGTCACTCGGCGGCGGAAGCTTTCATCAAAAGCTGGAGACGGCGTCGGGGGACGGAGTCGAATGAAGTCGGGCAGTGAAGGAGCCTAGCGAACGAACTGGAGGAGGGCACACCTTTTGGTGGCAGGTGGGTCGTCGGTCTCTCTCTCTCTCCTTTTTTTTTTTTTTTTTTTTTTTTTTTTTTTCTCTTTTTCTTCGGCGCGTACAAGATCAAACAAGGATTGATGTCATAACTGACCTCTGCCGCTATAACGTTTACCTGAAGAAGGTTATCCGTACAAGAGACGAAGCAAGACGATAATCCACGGGTGATTTATAGAAGCCCAATCACTGGACGATTCCGATTCTCATTCACTGCCCAGCAAGAGCCATTGATATAAGGGAGACAGACACACATTCACTGCTCACACAAAGTCAAACCTCTTGCGAAAATACATAGGCAGGTAAACAGAGAAAAAGTCACAATGACAGGCAGGCAGGTGAATGAATGAATGAATGAA
>VYWZ01002638.1:0-10870 GCA_008711595.1 Fusarium xyrophilum
ACCTAGATCTGCTATTAACTGAATATGGGAAGCTAAATCTGCTTTCTTTAAAAGAAATATAAATATTAGCTTACTTTACCTTTATATATTTAGGAGGAGTCTAACCTTACTTTACAGAATAGATCTACTATATGTATTACAAAGACTATTTTTTCTTTACTTCGCCGTATGCTTCGTATGCTTCATTATCAAGGCTATACCCTCAATTAGCGCGCACTTAATTATACTTGTTGGATATCTCCTCTCACCATTCTACACCGGAAACAAGAGGACTTCACAGGAGAACGATAACGTTTTACTATGTCTTATTAACTATAGATCATCGCCATATTCTATAAAGTCTTAGGTAAATTTGGAAAGTTTAGGCCAATTTAGGATAATTTAGGATGTACTTAGGATAGAATAAGTGGGCTTTGGACTAACTTAGGGACCCGCTCTGCCTCGAGTACCTAGCAAATATAGTTACGCGATCTTGACTTATTCCTGTCTTGCATCAGAATGACCAGTCTCCCCTGCAAATGTAAGAATATCTCGTATTGTATCTACTCATGGGGCATCTCGATTTTATAGTTCTAACAAACGGCCCTGCTTTAGACAAAATAGCATTGATCGAAGAATAGCCCGGCGCTTACGTTATAAAAAAGCTTACTCTCTGGGTTCAGTGTTGCATTTATCAAAGCGCGCGCCTACAAGCCGTCGATGTTGGTTGTTAATAGTAGGTATTTCTAGAACCAACCTCCAGACCTGCAGCCCCAGAACCAAGACTGTGAGCAGTGACAGTGTCTGCCTTATATCCCATGAGGCGAAATCTTTGGCATTGAAATGATACTGGCTGATCATCCTAGGAAATATGTTTAAGAATTAATTCCGATTTATAATACGCTTTATAAGATGGATGCTAAGTTCCTTATGAAGAAGAAACCTTAAAGATCGCCCCACCATGTCTACCTTGTCTTCTCCATCTCCAGCTCTGCAGGATATGGATCCAAGAACTTGGTGAGCGACTCTTGCCAGCCCTGTCGAATGCGATTTCCATACCATGCAGAAGTATACTCCCAGTAGCACGGATACCAGCCGGCAAACTCCCAATCAATGATACTGACAACTTGATTACCCCTCACTAATATGTTGAACGGGTTTAGATCCCCATGAGTAAACACTAGCGGTGGCCAGGGGCCGTCTTGTTTGGTGACCATTTCTTTTATGTCTTTCCAATCCTGGTCGTCAATGTGATCTGGACGACTATGCGGCTCGAGGTCTTCCCGTAACCATCGATGAAAACCTTGGATCGACTTGAAAGGTCCAAATCGTGGTCGTGAACGCGGTATCCGAGAGTCGCGTAATGAACCACCTATACAGCTCTCAACTCCCACGCCATTTTCTGGCATAACGGAACGTAATTCCTCCAACATACGTCGAAGCTGAGCGAAGATACTCGCCAGATCAGTCTCAGAAAGAGTTATCCAGGCCTCTGCGAGAGATGTCCCACGAATGCGCTGCATGACTATATGTGCTCGGTTGTTGTGCACGAACGAGCAGTGAACGGTTGGGACAGGGATTGAAGTATTGGCTGCTACGAATTGCATGGTCGCTGCTCCAGTGAGGTGGACAAATGGGCCCTTCTTGACGATGAGAGATTTTGAGATGGGGATGCAAGGCCCATCGTGTTTATAGAAACGCGCGGATGTTTTCAGAGCGATCGGCGTCATCAAACGTCGAGGGAATGTGTTGTTGATGGCCACGGAGGATGTTCCTTCATGTTGAGTAGCCGCTTGGTCGGGAGGAGGGACGTAACCTGTTGTTGATATGGTGGAGACAAGTGAAGCGGAACCGCTGGCATTGGTCGCTGAGCCCCCAAAGCCTTAGTGTTCGACTAATGTCCAAGACCTGGAGCTTTCGATGCGGTGCGTACAAGGATGCACATCATCGGACTTGGCATCCGTAGTGAGGATGAAGATTGGTTGATTGACGAATGGTCTGTTGCCGGAATTTGGTCGCGGTATGCCTGCTGACTAAGGTAAATGCCCTGTAATATCTACGCGTCCTCCGCGTCGCGACGACCGCGGTAGGCAAAGCTTGATGACTATCGCAATGGATGAGCAACCCTTTACCTGAGGTACAGAGTAGATAGTCTAAATACCCACTAAATTACCCTAAACTAGCCTAGGCCTTAGCTTCAGGCTCTTGATTGTTTAGGATAAAGATCCCAAGCTGGAACACGGTCTCACGGTCGCATAGGGAAGATAGGGCAATGTGCAGGATCAATGGATATCAGTCATTGCGCTGAATTAGCATAAGATATAACTATTGACTCAACGTCTCCAGACGCTTCTTCTAAATACAACAAGTCTTTTACTTTCACTCCTCCTGAACCTTCTCTGTTGATCCATGTGCAGGGAACTGATCAACCTTGGTGCTCGCAAACTTGCGCGCAGGAACCTTGTGCTCGAAAAGAAGATCGAGCTCACCGTATGTTCGACCCTTGGGCTCAGGAAGGCGGAAGAAAGCCCAGATAAAGATCAACAGACACCATCCAGCCCAGAAAAGACCAGTCTTGGCACCCCAGTTCCACGAGTTGCGACCGAGCATGCGGGGCATGAGCGTGTTGGTGACGAGACCGGCGATGTTGCTAAAGTTACGGGCCAGCACGATGGTCTTGGCCTTGAGACGGGTGGAGGAGATCTCGGCGACGATGGTATAAGCGATGGGACCGATGGTCATGTCGTAGACAAAGGTGTATACGACGAGCAAGCTACCGACAGCCCAGCCGGTTTGCTCAGTCTTCTTGGCGAAGCCGAGGGCTCCGACGGCGATGAGGATGAAGAAGAGAGAGGCCATGCCGCAGATGTAGATATGGCGACGACCGAAGCGAGCCATGAGGAACCAGGATAGAACGACGCCGACAGCACCGACACAGTATTGAATGACGTTGAAGTCAAGGGCTCGCTCAGAGGAAAGACCAGCTTCAAGATAGAACTGAACAGCGTAACCCATGAGAGAGCTACCACAGAGAGCCTGGGCAGTGTAGCTGATGGAAGCGACTTCGGTTCGTCGAAGATCGCTGCGCATCAAGCAATGCCAGTAGTTGGTTCCAGCAGAGTTCTCAATCTCCATCTGGTTGGTAGCCTTGAGAAGCTCGACCTGAGCATCAGCGTCAAAAGGAACGTCGCACTGGGTGACAAGCGAGAGGATAGATCGCTTAGCATCCTCATATCGCTCCTTTCGCACAAGCCACCACGGAGACTCGGGTGCGAACAGGGTACCGAGAATGATGAAAGGAGGCCAGGCCCACTGCAGAGCAAAAGGGATTCTGTAGGACCAATCGCCGCCCATAGTGCTGAAACCGCGAAGAACACCTGCACCGATGAGTTGACCGATGACCCAGCAAAGATTGACATAGGCAGTAAGATACGGTCGCAGCACAACAGGCGCAACATCAGATGCGTATGCGAGAGTGAGAGTCTGGAAAATACCCCAGGGCAGACCGAGGAGGATGTTTCCAGCCAAGAGGACCTCAAGGTTTGGTGCAAAGAAGGGGAAGAAGATGAGTCCGATCATGAGAACCTGACTCGCCAACATGGTCTTCTTGCAACCCAAAGCATCAGAGACCCAACCGTTGATGTAAAGACCGATGATCTGACCGCACATGCCACCAACTTGGATATAAGTCTGCCAATCGGCTGAAACAATAGGGTTTCCGTTCGAGTCGACTTGGTTACCGAATTTCTGCTTGAACCTGGGAGGTTGTCAGTTTCACGGTCGACGTTGTCGATACCAGGCTAACTGCAACTTACGCATCGTAACCGTAAAAGCTACCCAACAAACTTAGGTCATAACCCTCCATGATGATAGCCGTTGAGAACAGGAGGGAGAAGGCGATGGCTTTGGGGTACAGGCCGAGGGCATCGCGGATAGTGAGGGTGTGTTCGCGATCGTTGGCCTCGCGCGCAGCAGGGCGCTCAACTTCGTCAAAGGCCATCTTGTCGGGATCGACGTGCTCGACCTGGGCGAGATCCTTCGATGGAGACATTTTCGTCAAAGGTAAGAGATGTTATAAGAAGGGATCTCTTGTATGGAGAGGAGACGAAAGTGAAGTAAAGCTGATGCTGGGAGGAAAACAGAAGAGAAGCTGGGGAATCTGGGGGTTCTTATGCTAGATCTCCACAAACAACCTATCTCTCCAGGTGCTTGGGTTCACCCCGGACCCGTCAGACACCAGTCTAGCCATGAAACACGTCGGCCCGACATGTCTTCAACGCGAGACTGAGCTCATCTTCGCCAAGAGCTGAGCCTCGTGATGGCTTCAAATCTCTTGAGATTCGCTATGTCGAACCGACATGATCTTCGGTTTCTTGTCAGACTATGGAATTCAGGAGGAATTTGGTACGGGGAAACGGGGTCATGAGATCGTGGAGGTTTTTGTATCCTGTCGGTCCGAATAGAACAGACTCACCCCGGGTCTTCTACTCCAGACCGGGGCGCCTAAGGGGAGGATGATCTTTGCTTGTGTTAGTTAGGCTGGCCGGACAAGACCGAGAATTTTACATGCCCCCGAGGCACAAGATATCATTGACTCATCTAGCTTGTAAAGGGGAGCTTGTCTCGCCATTAATATAAGAGCTTAGCTTAGCGGAGTTTTTTAACTCTATTTTTCATGGCGTTTAATGCTTATTCTTATTGAGCGAAGAGGGTGTCGAGGCGAGGGCCATATCATCATCGATGTTGGGTAACGTGACCTGGTTCATGTGCGACTTGATTAGTCAACGGGATACATACATGGCGATGTCGTGTCAGGAAGCGAGCGTTCGAGGCTACGGAGCCAATTGATCCACCCTTTCACCCGATCGCGTGGTATGATCAAAGGTGATATTCGCTTAGGACAGTGACAACACGGTAACGCGGAGTTGTACAGGGGCGTTCTGTTTGGTAATCGGTATTGAGTGGGCGCCGGTTGAAATGTCCGCTTTAGGCAATTAGTCTCCCGAAGATCGGAGCCTGGGGCGCCGTGTCGCGATAGGTGAGCCGCCGCTTTTATCCACGGCATCATGCGAAAATATCATTGATTGGTGTCAACAACAAGCGCCAGGCAGGCAACGAGGTTTCTCAGTACGGGAAGTTCCGAAACGCAATTGAAGGCTGTTGGCATTGTTCACTCCAACTACCCTGTAGCGTCAGAATGACAGAGACAGATAACGCAGAAGATTCCAACACAGCGCAAGAGACTTCACAACGCGTTTTTGGGGGGGCTCTCCTTGTTGGATATTGTTTGGAAGTTCAATTTTAGCCGTAGCATAATTTCTCATTGCCCAATAGTGAGTGCTCTCCAGTAATACCATCTCACTCCCCAATCTCAACCACTAACTTGGTGCAACTGACACCTCCAAACACTTCACCCAGAGCGCTGTTGATGAATTCCAAACCTAACCCCACACCCTTGGGCTCGGGACTTGGTCCAATGTTACCATTGGACAAGTTATTACTCAAATAAGTACCAATCCAATAACTACTTGAACTGTTCCAGTCTTTCCCCTTGAACCGCCGATGGCATCACGAAAATGATCTCAACTCCATCAGCGTTTTCCGCGTCCGCTGGAATCTAAGGCGCCGACCCGATCTTGGCCGAGGTCTTTCTCCCAGCCGAGCTCATATCAACAAATTCTCCGAGCACAGCCTGGCATGAAGAAAGGTATCCTGTCGCAGGGAGACAATGCCGAATGGCCAGCCCGTCGTCCTTTGCAGCGGAGATGATTGACTCCACAACCTTTGAGACTTTATAGTCGAACAACATGCTGCCACGGGACAAGGCATTTCTCTTGGAAAGGACCGTAATCCGGAGCGCATCCCTTCCAAGCAGAGGCAGAATATGCAGCAACACGAGTGCCTGGACGAAAGCCATCATCACCAGATGGAATGTTCTCGCCGACTTGTAGTAACAGGCCAGACATGTCAAAACCAACAACCGTTGGATATTCTGTTACGAAAAGACCTTGATCACGCATGACGACATCTGCTGGATCGAGAGCGACGGACTTGACGGCGATGAAGAGTTCACGTGGTCCTGGCTTTGGAGTGGATCTGGCTTAGGACTTGGAAGGGTTGGCCTTTGCCTGTGCAGATAGCGGCGAGATGAGTAGACATTTCAAGGTGCAACATACTGTTTTTGATGTATCAAGAGTTGAGATAAAGGACTACAACATAGGAGAAGAAAGGGTCCTCTTTATCATAGAATCATGACATTTCCATGAGGTCTTCCTCAAATCAAATCGATCTCTTTGCGATAATACCCAGAGTTTGTTGGATCATCAACTCGCTAATTAAATCGCTGTGCATCCGCAAAGCAGCTAGCGTGGGAGAGTCTTCCAAGTTCCAACCAAGTTGAGGTTAACGCATCGCGAGAATAGATCGTGCCTCAGATCCTGTCGGCTTAGGGTCGAATTCTCTCAATGATGACAACATCCCGCCATCTCTGACGAGTGGTAAAGCGTTATGGAAAAGTCTGCTGACTGTGTAGAACAATCACGCCCGAAGAAACCTGCGAGGCGGTCGAGATACGGATGCCGGAATTGCAAGCTGAGAAAACTCAAGGTGAATCTCCCCCGACAATTCATTCCGAGCCTCAACTGACTTTCTATCAGTGTGACGAGAGCAAACCGCGCTGTAAAAGATGCAGTTCGCTTGGGGTGTTGTGTAACTTTGGATTGAACATACCTGATCTTCATCCAATTACTCCCGACGCAGTGAGGGCTGTGGTCCATTGCAAGCCATCGCCTCAGAGACCTGTCGCGAGCGCCGTTTGGACCTCTGATGAGTATGCCATCTATCAGCTTGATGCCAAGTGTCAAGATTTTGTCACGAGATACTACGCGAGAAGTCTCTTGACGCCGGATGATGGGAACATGATCGACGTCGATCGGAGGTTGTTCAAACTCGCTTTCACCGTAAGAGGTACACGCCGGTGTGTCCAGCTGGGCTAACTGGCATAGAACCCATGGTTGATGCACGCTTCTCTTGCTGTAGCACTCACATACGATCGCTATCCAAACACCTCATCAAGCTCATCCCGGAGTCTAGAAGAATGCTATCACTGGTCGCAGAGCACGGCGCTCTTCAACAGGAAGCTGCGCGAACCTGTCAAGACACAGGACAAAGACCCGATATGGGGCACGGCAGCCGCTCTAGCTGTCTTGACATTCTCGTCGCCAGATGCATACAGACCTGAAGACTCTTGGCCTCTCAAAACTGGTCATGATGACCTCGATTGGGTGTCCATGATCAGTGGAAAGGTGTCGCTGTGGAATATGGTGGATCCTCTACGAAATGACAGCCTGTTTCGCGTCGTGGCTGTGACGATTGCCCAGGTACAAGCGCCTCTACCAGAAATCGGGATACAAGGCATTCCAGAGGAACTAGCCGCTGTCTGTCGGTTGAAAGAGACATCTACGCCAGAGAACCCTTGGTTCTACGCCGCGCATGCATTTTCGCGCATCCTCTATCTACCGGATAGCCAAGCCACAACAGGGCAAACGCAGCTCTTCACGCATAGAGTCGGAGGGCCCTTCAGGGAACTGCTCCTTGGGAGAGACTTTGTCGCATTGCTGCTGCTGTATATATGGTATCGCAAGGCAGGACGGAGTATATGGTGGGTCGAGCTTCGGGCGAGGGTGGAATGCCCAGCGATCTGTCTGTATCTACAGCGTTATCATGCGGATGAGGTCGCGGTGCATGCGTTGCTTCAGAGCGACATCACAGCCAGGTGATATAGGGGCGGGCTGGCTGGGAAAAGCGACGCCACGAGGGCTTGGGAAGTCGTGCGATTGACGGGCTCGTACATGGACTGCACGGAAGGCCTGTGCTGTCTGAAGGGTACACCTGATTGCACGATACCAAGAGGCGAGCAAGCGCTGGTGAGCACGACATGCGGTAAACTGTGAGCGACTCATTCGCGCTTCTGACGATGGTGCTCGGAAGCGGAGCATCGATGGATGGTATCATGGCAACGAGAAAAGCAGTGACTCTGGCTGAAGATACAGCTCAGGCCTCGTCTAGGGCCGCCGCGACAGTCTCCGACTCCTGCTCGCTCTCTGTTCTCTCGATCGGCCGCGACACTCAGGATGTCATGGGCTCGCTCGGTATTGTCAGGTAACGGAGGGGGATCGTCGCGGTGTCGATGTGGCAGGTTCGGGAGGGACACGTCGGGCTGAAGACTCGGTTCGGGGTGAGCGGAGCTGTGGCACGCTGTATCAAGTGACGGTCGAGTCTGCAATTGCAGCAGCAGCGCTGTGTTTCATTGTCGGGCGCATCGAGCAGAGCGGCTTCATGGTGGTGGCATGGCACGCTCTGTAACGCTGAGGGCCCCGTGGGCGCGTCGTCAGTTTCGCGGTAGACTTCGTTGCTTTGCTTCTTGCGCAATCGGGGCTGTGAAAGATAGCAAAAGGAATGGCTGTAGCGGACGGTCCTCTGGCTGAGTGAGTGGCGGTCATTTCCAAGGCGCTGAACCATGAATTCTCCAGGACCGAACACCGGACAGGCGTCACGTGCACGGTCATGTGAGACAATCAATGGAATGGGATCCTTCAGTCCAATTATGAACACCTTAATAATTCGCATGCCTACCATCAAGGATGAGAGAGAATGGGCGATGGCATCTCTAAAATGGACTTCAATATCTCGGATGATTCATGTCCACCCAATCCAGCTTGACAAAGCACCCTTCTCTACAAATCCATCACTGGATCTTCAAAGACCCATCCTTGGAGATCTGCTCCACAAACTCCCCAAAGTCCTCCAACAAATCCTCAGGCCTCTCCAGCGCAGCAAAATGACCTCCTCGCTCATGATGCCTCCAAAACACCAGATTGCCCGTCGTCTTCACCCAGCTCACAGGAATAGGAGCAAGCTCAAACGGGAACCAGCTGTAGCCCAATGGCTTGCTGATCTTCCACTTCGGATGGTCATGTGCACCGGGATAATCTGGGTCGAAGCGCCGGCGGTATGGAAAGATTGACGTAGGGAAGCTATTCGTCAGCCAGTACAGGGATACTGAGGTAAGAATCTCATCAAGGGGAGGATCTTCATCACTCCAGCTTAGGAACTTCTCGCCAACCCAGGCTAGAAGCGCGAGAGGCGATGAAGAGAGGATGAGGCCGATTGTGCTTGGCCTTGTGGCGTGCATCAATGCGTAGGCGGTGCCCAGCTTGTCAAAGTCCCTTGCACGTTCGAGTCCTTTTTTTTCTGCCTCCGAGACTTCGCCCTGCGCAGTTGCAGGCTCCGCCATACGGCAGAAGTTGAGATGAGCGGCTTTAGACAACCGTGTTAGTCGTTCTCTGCAACCTGCGGACAATTCGCATCTTGATGACATACCTTTACACTCATCATAAGTTGCTGCGAGCACACGAGAAATCCTGCTTCCGATATCGCCTCCCTGAGCGATATAGCCATCTCCAAAACCCAGTTGAACCATGAGGCTGTTTACGATGCGGGAAACATCTCTGATGCCGAAGTCCTTGTCTAGCGGTGGCTTATCCGAGAAAGCATACCCGGGGAGAGACGGTACAATGACGTGGTAAGGAAGTGTCTCGGGGGTATAGCGTTCCTTAAGGATGGAGAGGATCTTCAGAAACTCTAGAAAGCTACCAGGCCAGCCATGGAGCATTACCACGGGGACGGCATCGGGCGCAGAGGAGAAAAGACCCGCAAAGTGAATTGTAAAATCACCCTTCTCATCTTTGATGGATACAGTCCAGTGGTTGAAGGAATTAATGTGCTTTTCCGCAGCGCGCCTGTTCCAAAAGTTAACCCTCGCATTGTAAGGTTAGATGAGGATGGACATAATTACCAGTCAAAGCCAATCCAAGCAGCTTTCGCATCGGTCAGCCACTGATGACTGACCCCATAATCATGTTCTTTCTGTGTTGACTCATAAGTCGGCGGTCCAACTCTTCCCAGCTTCACAAGCTGCTTCAGCTCATCGACCTTGTCGTCCGCAATAGAGACTTGGTAAGGCGTTGGTTGGACCTGAGCGCCCGAAGGAATCTTTTCAAAACCGTCCGACATTTTTCAAAAGGTGAAGATGAGATGTTCTGAGTTTTCCCACTGCGCTCGAAGGGGTTTAAGAAGTCACTGATCGATATGTAGTTGGCAAGGCGTAAGAGTCTTGCTGATAGATATGAGTCATATGACCTCATTTTTGTAACCGAGGCTAAGCCTAAGCAGGGGAGCCTCGAGCGGAGAAACGTGCCGCAAAGATGCCGCAAATAGGCTGACCTGCAACCAGCCATTCGTGATCAATAACAATAACGTTAGCTTGGCCGCATATCCTACATAGTATCGCCCTTGAGTTGTCCGAAGGTAAACTTTATGATTTAGCTGCAGCATATGTGTAGGACAAAACGCAGACTAGCACAATGAGCATTCCAATATGGTCACTCAATTACTCAGACTTGTCAGCAAATATCACAAAGCTCGCATCTAGACGTCCATATCCCAACCCGCTCGGCAGGGGGCGGTAAGACAATCTAGGACCTTGATCCTGAATGATGAAAAGACCAAGGCAATTTTAGCATGTTTTAGTAGAACTTTGGGCCAGTCTTATTCTGGCAATAAGCTTAGGGTGACGGGCGTTTTCTCGTAACCGCAGGGCCATTTGTCGAGTGCCACCTTCACCGGCCCGTTATCTCCAGCTGTGTAACACTATACAAGCCAGTCTATGTGCAGCTTCATCTCTCTCCGCTTTGAGCTCGAAACATGTGGAAGTTCTATAGGCTGACGCCGAAGCATTCCACAGCAGAACACGAAGATCACAGACGTCATGTCTCATCACATGGGGAATTGAGGTCCCGCTTTGCATCGCCAAGTGTTGAGCTGTAAACAG
>VYWZ01002640.1:0-10546 GCA_008711595.1 Fusarium xyrophilum
TTAGAATACCTAGGTCCCATTTATTAGTCATTACTGGGTCAAGGCTATAAAATAATTTCCTGCTATTTTTACACTACTCTTGCATTTTGTTAAAGCTTTTCAAAAGCTAAGTGTAATTTTTAGGGGGTTCTTAGTTTTTTCTTTTATATTTGTTGTTGACCAAATGATACCTCTTCCCAAACCGTCTTGAACTTCTCCAACAGCTGAGCATCAGGCCTGAAGACGGCCGCCAGGGTCTCCATCGCGATATCCTGTTTCCCCGATCCTCGTGGAGCTTACAACCTCTCGTAACCTGACAACATACCAAGACCGAACCTCACTGGCGGGTTCTGTAGCAGCTGCACCAGCAAATAGCTGCCAGACCAGGAGTTGCATCGAGGAGCACAGCCTGATATGGGGCTGCAGCAACGCATACTTTAAGTTCTCAGCTTTGATATCTAACGACTGCCGTCCTTCTATAGGCCATAATAGTGACGGAAAAGCTAGCAGGGAATCATGCAGAGAGCGGATATAATGTTCTTGGCTTCCCAACAGTGTATCCACTTTCAGTTGTAGGCGATGAACCTCATACCTAATGACAGCTGCCTTATCTTGTTTTAGCGTTGGGGAAGCGTGATATTTATCTATCAGTCGGCGTAAGTCGTCGATATCGGATCGAGTTGCTGCAACATCCATTTGCTTAGGGTCCTCTTCGTTTCGCAATGCGTTGATGAGAGGTAAATTGGAATAGCTGGCAGCTGGCGGAAAGGCTCGTATGGCCAATTGAACCACTGGAAAATGTGAGTAAAAGAACCAAAATGGGAATTCGGGGTACTGTTAGACATACTGTAGGATAAAATCGCCGAACCACGACGGGATGTCCGTATTTCCTAGGGAACGTCTAACTTCAATCATTTGGGTCAGGCCTCGGATATGGACGTCTATTCCTTCGACATCACTCTCAAGAAGCTGAATGACGATATGTTAGAGATTTATGTGGCACCTGAATACTGTTACTAACCTCTGCAAAGCTTAAGGTGAAGACTGCGCTGAGCACACCGTCGGTCAATCCCAAAGGCGTGTCCAGCTGTTCATTGATCATCCTAATAGCCCTCTTATCATTGAATAGCAGGTATATCAAGACGAGATGATGAAATACGTGAGGAGAGTTCCGGATGCATTTGAAAGACGCATAGCTCCAGACCTGAGAATGAGTATTGCAAAGTGCAAGAACAGGATACCGAGAGCAGGGTTCTAAGTAGATAAACATTGAGAAAACCCTCTGCCCATTATAGTAGGATGTTCTGAGAAATAGAGGATCAGATCGCAACAGATAAAAGTCAAGCTCTTCCGTTCTCTCATACTGCGACATCAGATTGCGTGGACTAGAGCTCACGCAGGTTCACAAACAGCTCTGCTATAGGAGGCTTTGATATGTCTCAACAGATCGGGATATGAAGACATCGGCGCATACATAACCTATGCCTCGAAGGCAGTACTTACTGCGGGATTGTGTATTATAGGGGCGCCAAGCTTGTAAGATAGCCACGCGGGTTCTTTTGATTGTATAAATCGGCAAAGTTTGCTTTCTGGGCGACAGCTGATTTCTGCTGCCTGTTTGACATTGTGGGCTGCTATTCGTACTTGAGAGGAAGATGCAGGATCCGATGGAGAAGCAGGACACTTCCCCTCTTATATCATCATTAGGTAGTCTCATGTCTCACTTTGGCTTATGCACGTAAGAGATTACGGAAGAGTGGAGGTGAAACCGGAAAGCATTCAATCATTATCGAAAAAAGCGCTGTCGCATCAATACGACAGGATGCCAAGACCATGTACGATGGATCGGTGAGTATACAAACACAGTATCACCATATTATCCACTTGATACGATGTCACAATGACCGGCCAACTGATACTGATAATAACATAATGTCTACAAAGCGAAGGGCTTTCTCTAGCGTCCTGTTGCCATGTGAAACATGAACTCCGCAAAGCATCATGGCGCTTCTGCTCCCCTCGTATCATAACGATGCTACATCACAATGCAGCAGTCGTCGTCGCGTGGTGGAGGGTTGCACATAAAGCAGGCTCGATATGCTGCTCGCTTCGAACGGCCTGCGCACGCAGGACAACCATCTGAGGTTACAAACAAATTCCATTTTTAGTGAATCTGATAGGTGCAAGATGAGAGACATGGGTACGTACGGTATTGGCACCAAGGCGAGATCTTGGTGCTGAAGTGTTTGCGTGGTCTGTTGCACTGAGGGATAGCGCAAACTTGTGAGTACGGATGGTGCATTTTCGGCATGCCTGAGTGGTATTCGAATTTGAGATGATAGTAGAAGCCGGAAGTAAACAGAACGCAGAAAGATATAGAGAACGGAGGAGGACATGAGAGGCGGGGATTAAGTGCAAAGGCCTTAGCCGCCAGCCTGATTTCTCAATGCGACCGGAAGCAGGCTCTCATGCGACTGAAAGTGCAAGTAATCTCACGTTCAGCACATGTCCTGAGCATCCTAATCTGTTATCTGCTACCAGTCTGTTGTGCCGCTTTGAGGCCGTGTATCTGTCATGAAAGTGCAACCGTTGATGCATCATGCCACCAACTTGGTGGGCCACCATTATCTGCCATGTCAGGCAGCCGGGTCATCTCACCGGGTGGGCAGCGAAATCAAAGAGTAATACGGACAAAAGACGATAGAAATCAGGTGAGACTCGCCAGGAGAGCGAATATTGTGACTTATTATCCTGACATCTACGAAGAGGGACACACAGGTCCAGAACTGACAGTGATATGTGTCTTCCATCTTGTACTTCATATTTTGGCGGAGGGTCGTGAATATTGCACTTTTTGGCCATACGCAAGCTTTTATCACATTCATGTATTCCTATCACAATCAACGACCGAAGCTATTGAGACCCCCACGCGTACTTTGCATAACAATAAGATCACTAGATCGAGCCTTGTGATTTGACTTCTTGTTCAAAATAGACACCCTCTAAGAGGGTACACAACATTGCTTCGTGATACCTATTTCTCACCGATCAATGCCAGAGCAAAGTCCTTGTAATCACCACTCAGAACCGACTTGATATTCCCACTGAACGTAGCACCAGTCACTGGCTTGTACGCCTGCTTTGTCTGATATAAGCGCCCCTGATCCCAGTAAAGACTGACGAGCCTATTGATGAAGAGACGGTCCTTGCGCATTGACTTGTTCAGTGGTCTACTGAGTCTGCCTGCATCAGCTCGAGCTCGATCCTGTGCATGGTAGAGGATCCGCAGTAGCACGTCTTCCATGTCACCGCGGAACTCCTTCTCTATGACACTCTCCAGACTGCGGTGGTATTTGTGTTGATATGCATCGTTCATTGCACGAACTTGGGCATCGTTGCTGCTGGTGAATATTTGGGCTACAGAGATGGCATTGGCACCAATTGTACCCTCAGTGGCCCTCTGCAGTTCTGTAATCTTCTGGTCTATCTCGTGAGGAATCACTGGAGCATTGTCCTCTGCTCGTCCGGCGGCAAGAACCATGCTGTACAGCCGGTAAAGGGTATCGTCAACATCTTCCCTGATGTCAGCGAGAAGTTCCTTGCCTCGGAAGCGCTTGTACTCTGCGGTAATAGCACGAATATCAGCGTTGGAGCGACAGAGAAGAACGTCGTTCAACGCGTCTTCATCGGTGCCAGCGCGGTTGAGAGCCTTGGACAGGTTTCGGACATCGTTCTCCAGCGGTCCGCGGATCAGAGCAAGAAGACATGTCTCGAAGTCGCCACGGGTTTCACTTTCAATGTCCTTTGCGAGATCGCGCATGAAACGACTATTGTAGTCGCGGACTAGCTGAGCCATCGTCCATGGATCAGCGTATTTGGGGCTGACGAGAACACGAATCAGAGCCTTTTCATCACAGCCCATTCCCTTCATGGCCTTTCGAAGAGCCTCCACATCTGCTGCGGTATCTACAGGCTTGACCCATGCTTTCTGGGCTGGGTCGTAGCCTGGCGATGCTGGAGTTGGAGGGACGTGGATTGGGGGTCCGCCATATTGCTGCTGTCCGGGCTGCTGATGCCACTGCTGGCCGGGATAAGGCGGTTGTTGCTGCTGCTGTTGCTGGCCAGGGTATGGAGGCTGGCCTTGCTGAGGGCCGCCGTATTGCTGAGGCGGATATTGTCCCTGTCCATAAGGAGCTGGAGGAGGCTGCTGCCCATAAGGAGCTTGTTGTCCTGGGGGTTGCTGTCCGTAAGGAGGCTGTTGTGGATAACCTGGTGAATGCTGCCGGTATTGGCCTTGCTGACCCGGAGGAGGGTATTGTTGGCCTGCAGGAGGATATGGCTGACTTGGCTGTCCTCCAGGTGGGCCTCGCTGCTGGTAGCCGTAGGGCGGTTGCTGGCCTGGAGGTGGCTGGTAGTAACCCTGGCCAGGCTGCTGCTGACCCGGATAGCCCGGCTGAGGGGGCGCGCCGCCCTGGGAACCTTGCCAGTAAGGAGGTTGCTGCGACATCTGGGTAAGGTAGTGAATAAAGTGTTTAAGCTTCAATTAAGCGATGTTTGAAAGCTGACGCTGATGCGCGCAAAGTCTTGGACCTGTCCAGGCCTATTTAACTAAATATGACAGGCGGGGATCGCAACGTGGAGGCCTCTTCCTGGTTAACTACCTCCCAGTATCATCATGTTAGCGGTTGTGCTACCGCAATCCCGTGTTGAATGCCTCACTGGCGTCTCGCAAGTGGCTGTGCCGCCATTAGGCTGATTGCTATCGAGCCCCAAGATGACACACGATCGTCGTTGATCTATCCGATAAAGAGAAGGTGCGGAGCAAACAAGGCAGAATGGGATGTTTGTGGCTTGCACGTAGGACTGGAAAAAGGATCGATCGCCGCATGTGAATTCAACCAATCAAATAAGTTAAATGTATGGTCCCCAACAGACGGAATGAGAGCTTGCGATTCGGTCGCAGTGATATGGGGCCCTGTCGATTGAAGAAGTGTCTTGGCGATTTAGCGCCCTACAGGGCACTTGAACGAAACATCATCGCCTGTTTGTTAGCGGGCATATCAGCACTAGGGCCGAAGCTCATTTACTCCCCCAAGACAGCTTCAAGGCTTGTCTCCCCTCGAAGTGGATTAGAAGAAAACGATGAGAGAACACAGACATCTTGTCAAATATGTCAGCGCACGATAAAGCAGATTTAAGAGTCCAGCAGAGAAACCAGAGATGGTGAAGAAGAGGTTGATGACATCAGGTACATGGCCAACCTGGGAGCTCGGCAGGGGGCATATTCTCCCGTCTAAGGATACAGGACAAGGTGCTATCTAAAGGTTACAATAGAACGCAAAGAATAACAGAAGAAGAAGATCTACTGCTGAGCCCACAGACACGTCTAACATAACCAATGGCCTTTTCTATCTCTATGCGGTTCTCAAAACACATATCACGTTCCAGAGATGGGGAATGGCGTGCGGATTACCGGATGATAAGCTTTTGACGTCTTTGCAGTCAGCAGCCCAAATACCTACCCTCACATTCATGTTGGCACAGGGAAGAAGAATCCATAGATGATCTTCTCTGGACGCGCCATAGGCCGAAAAGAATGAATCAGCGCGACTTATTGTTGCTCCATCGTGGCCACGTCTATCCTGTTATCCTGTAATGCACGCATGACTTGGGAACTTCTCCAGGTACCCTCACCGGAGTACTTGTCTTATACAAATTATCAAATCACTGCGTTGGCCTACGACGCCACTTGCCATGGCCTACCTTGCATCGCAAAGATCTAGTCTTCGATAGTACTCCTAAAAGGATCTTCAAGCTACTCTGTCGGCGATTTGGTCCTGGAAGCTGATCTGATTTTCCATTTTCCGAACCGGAGGGCCAAGGTTTGGAATTCTCATGGCGATAACTCGGTGTTGGGAGCGAAGATTGGGTGACGACCGGGAAGAATTCACGAGCCATGAGCGCTTACATGTTTGATCAGCAGAGTGATAGAAGGGGGGCCATAAGAAGAAGTATACGTGACCTTGAACATGTTGCAGGATGACCCGGATAGTTCAGATGATATCAAAGACAGCCTACCAGCATATCATTCATTGCATTGCCATTGTTGCAGACTAGGGCAAATATGGTCTGGCTGGTATGGCCGAAGTCTGAAGAGAAGAGATTCATTCTCCGTTGATATATTTTAGGTGAGTCAAATGCAGTTCTTGCTCTCTATTGCCACCTTTTGTTAAGATCCTGCCAGTGGATGTCACACCAGCCAGAATGTGATAAGCTTATCGAGCCAACGCACTTGTGCCTGTCGTGGCTGCATCAGCCAGCCAAGGTTAAATAGCCAAGGCGATTTTGCTGACCTGACCGCTCAACCTCGCTCGGGACCCTCTTGGAGTCGAAAAACACCATTCAAGATAGATTCCCAAGCTGAGTAATCCATCTCCGTCAATCACATCACTCCCCGAGTATGGCTCCGTTGACCCGTTGGCCTCACCCAATTCCAATCCGCAAGGTGGGGAGCTACCTCTAACCCCCGCTCCGCTCGGTACCGTCATACTATATAAGTGCTAGCTACCCCTCGATTCTAGCTGCCGAGGCAGTTTCACCGAAACAATTATCACCAAAAACTCCGCTCAAATCACTTTTTTGTATATCAGGATGGCTCAAGTCCTCGTTGTCTATCCTTCCGGTCCTTCTTTTGACCTGGATTATTATCTCACAAAGCACATGCCTCTCGTCGCATCGTAAGTGGAACCCAGACCTGACATGCCACCAGAATTCAATGCAACTACTAATGCCTCTGCAGCAAATGGGGTTCCTACGGTCTCAAGAACTACAAGATTATCACCTTCCAGGAGGGTGCGCCCTTCCAGATCCAGGCTACTCTTGAGTGGGAGAGCCTCGAGGTGTTTGAGAAGGCTGCTGCTAGCGAGGCTGCCGCTGCTGTCTTTGGCGATATCAAGAACTTCTATGATGGTAACCCTGTGCTGCTGAAGGGACCTGTCGTTGCCAGCGAGGCTGTTGCGTCATCGTAAGAGTTTAATGGATATACATCATGCCGACCCTGTTCTCTGACGACCTGCCAGCGACTCTAGATTGTAGAGCCCGTTCTGATGCCGATTGGGATACATGGTAATCTGGCGGGCATGGAACTCCGCAGCCGCCGAGTATCTAGGAGACGTGTACATATCGGTAATCTAATACGATTCCGTGAGATACTCCGTGGAACCAGGGTATCTTGTCGGAGTTGAGCAGTTGTTGGGTCAAGATTCGTCCAATGTCGATCGATTTGTGACACCTCATCTTCTGTCGTATGCCGCATTGCGGAAACCGGTCCCGCATGTGCTCATCGATCATCCCGCTCGGACTCCAATGCACTTCTCATACCTGATTGATCAGGTGATCTAGTTGAAGTTTCAGTCTCGGGAATCTTCACCTTGATTGAATTGGGAGCCGTAACTTAGTGATACAGTAATCTGAACAAGATACGTGCGGCCCGATAAGACCATGCAGCCGGGCGTCCCGGAAATTCGGTCTCGGCTGATTCACATCCCGAACCTTGTCCCCGAACATCTGCTGATATGAACCATGGAGACAGCATGGCAAACTTGAATGTTTTGGAATCGAGAGAACATCAGTCTACCTTCCGAGCGGGGAAGTTTTTTTTGGGCATCAGGATTCAAGAGTTTATTCGACATCACGAAGTCGTCGTTGAGTCAAGGATTATTCTGATTGCAAACAGGTGAGAATCATGCACCCCAGCAACTCACATAGGCAGATATCTAACCTCCATCTTTCTTGGCCTCAGACATTCGATGTCGAGGTAAAGGCAGAACGGCTAAACGCCATGGCCATGATGTGATGTCAAGATCCAGAAGGGTCCCTATCGCCCGCTATCAACGCTAATCGGGCCGTCGATAACGACTCTCTAAACTATTTCTGGTCAAGCTCGACCATGACAGCAGCTCAATTGCGTCAATTTCCAGTGACGCAACCTCAAATCTCAAATTCGAGATCGAAACTTTGATCTTGACATTTTCAACATCGAATCCACCAAAAATGTCTTCAATAAGAGCACCCGAGCTCGAGCTTGCGTCATTCCTCACATCAGCGCTACCTCAAGAAAACAGAGCCTCATTGCGTGACTCTGTTATTCCTCAGCTCTTGAGCGCTATCGTGGATATTGGCAAAGGGTTGAGAGGATCATACGATGTCTCCATTGTCGGCACAGAGAACGCTTTTGGTGATGAGCAGCTGAACGTTGATGTTCTAGCTGAGGATATTATTCGTGACAGTATTGCAAAGTCATCAGCTATCAAAACGGCCAGCAGTGAAGAGGATCCTGTTGAGAAGCCCGCGCGTGCAGGAGACACAACGCAGGCTGATAGCAGTGTTGAGCAATACACCGTCGCTTTTGATCCTCTTGATGGAAGCTCTATCATCGGGCCGAACTGGTCCGTGGGTACCATTATTGGTGTCTGGGACGGGGTGACAGCAGTTGGCCAACCGACAGAGAAACAAATTGCTTCTGTCCTTGGAGTATTCGGTCCACGAACCCTCGCCATCGTCGCCCTTCGAGTGCCAGACTCCAAGCCCACATGCTTCCAAGTCAGCCTCAACGACACCCCCCAGAAATTCGTCGTAGCACGCCCTGAGCTTCGGCTCTCCGAGCCTCCCTTCAAAACACGCTACTTTGCCCCCGCCAACCTACGAGCCGCTGCCGACAATGAGAAGTACATGAATCTCGTGATGAATTTCATCACCGACAAATACACACTACGATACTCGGGAGGTCTCATTCCTGACATTTATCACGCTCTGGTCAAGGGCCACGGAGTGTACGTCTCGCCAGTCACTTCTGCCAGCAAGGCCAAGTTGCGAAGACTTTATGAGCTGCTCCCCGTAGCGCTAGTTGTCGAGTGTGCGGGCGGACAGGCTATTGATCCTGAGACGGGTGCGAGAGTATTTGATACTGTACTGAAGGGCTGTGATGATAGAGCTGGATTGGTTTGCGGAACTTCGGAGGAGGTTGACAAAGTGAAAAGGGCACTGTTGGGATAGGTTACAGATTAGAAGCATAAAAGTTCGTTTTCTTTTTGGTCAACATCAGTATGAAATCGATAGACATCATTCATCAATCTCAACCGCTTCCTATATGAAAAACAATCAAGCTGCTCCATTCGACGCCTTTGCAATGTTGGGGAAGTTTGGGCTCGTGACCTTGACACCATCTCCCTGCGCCAAAGGCTGCCGAACATTAGCGTAGTAGATGCTCGTTCTGTCCAGCAGGACTTCTACCTCAAGCGCATCAGGAAAGGCATCCACAACGGGACCTTCACGCCCAATATCCCCAACCTCTTCGCGCAGGGCCTCATGGTCGCCATCCTCCGGCTTGAGGAACGACTTGTGAATAGCGATGATCTTATCCTCCGGCTCCGGCCGGTGCAAGAGCCAAAATGAGCCTGCCCCTCTTCTCTCGGCTGCACTCTTGAGAATAGGATACAGCTGCTTCAAGATAGCTTCGACACCAACAGGGTGGTTAGTCCAGCGCTGGAAAACGCCCGATGCCATGCTCCTCAACTGGAGTGAAACTGTGAGCCCCAATGACGTTCCAAACAAAAGAGTCGACATGTTTGAACAAAGGCTGTTTCCAATAGGTCGTCTTTGGCTCGCCCACTTCGAATTCATTTGTGGTCCAGTCCCCGTAGCCTTTTGCATTTTCGAGCGTGTCGAAGAGGTAGTATCCTCCCGTCAGCATATCACCGTTGACAGGGTGATACTTCTTTTTACTTGATGTACATGCCTGGGCGCATTCCCATCACTTGAGCGCCACCATATAATATATTGGCCCTGCTAGATGTCTTCAAGTCCGAATGCGGGAGCAATCTTGATATCGGCAGTGAAGGCACCTTTGGCGTCGATCTTGCCGACGCCGTAATTGAGGCTTTGGTTATTGACTAATATGCTTGGGTGTGTCAGATGTGACATCAAATGAGGGGTATCCCAACTCGCCCATTTCGTCTGAAATTTGTCTGTTTCTCCAGATTATATCCACTCTTGACTCGCGATGAACTTTCGAGAAAAGGATGTTCTGGAGCTGTCTTTCTTATACTTCTCTTTAGTCTGGCACTGTTCTCAAGTGCTTAGTAAAATGGATGAAATCTGGTAATGATGACGCTGTATGCTCACGAGGCAGAAGCCAATCACGGTCTGGGTCAGCCGATTCTTACCAAGACTGTACGCCTCCAGCCTCCAAGCATTGGCTGCCGTCAGAAGACGGAGGTTTCAGTTCAGAATCTAACGTAAGCCGGAATAATTGCTGCGTCGACTACAGGCACTATAGGGTCTCCTGTATTATGGCACCTCATTCTAACACGAATTGACCGCCTTGTACTTGAGTCTCACGTTGTTTACATTCAGAATAGAGAGCACCCTTGATTAGAGTGCTGTTTCTACTAAGCAGCATTCCTAGGCGCCAGACGCGACTCTTAGACCTACGGTTATACTATCTTATTGTCACTACCTCCCCGTGTCGGGATTGCTGCCTTTCTCGGATGTAGTAGCCGTTTCTCAG
>VYWZ01002642.1:0-16582 GCA_008711595.1 Fusarium xyrophilum
TGATAAAAGGTTGGAGTACATAGAAATGACATCCATTTCATTATTATTTTTGTGTATCATTCGCGTCAAGCTTCTCTTGTACCACCTCCTGGAATTCTGACTCCACTGTGTATAGCCAGTGATGAAAAGGGTTCAGACCATCTTCGTTCAGCGTCCATCCAAGAGCCTTCTATGCAACAGCGCGATCTTGGCTTCATCCGAGAGTGTTCGGCCTCAACGCTAAGCTTTGATCCCTGTCGGTTATCTCCAAGGATGATTCCGAATGGAGTTTAGGTTCTCGGCTTCTAACCCTTGGATACCCGCTAAAACGCGAGCTGACCTCTCTCCGCTGCGTTTCCCTTCAGTCCCTTGAAACATTTCCCCTTCGAACCACGTTATACGCAATCACTGTGAGCTGAATCCCTGTCGAGGCTCTCGAGGTACGGTACTACATATAGTCTAGCGTTTCCTTGACCGGAGCCTTTGAGACCATGTTCTTCGTTTAGCCTTCATCGTAAGCGCGGTTGGTATTTCCATATCCAAGGCATGCGCTGATAGCAAACGACGTCGCGTCAAGGTCTGACTCACTTTCCTTTCGACAATCATTCATTACTGAAGAGTTTCCAGTGCCATCTGACGTCCCCTCAGTGTCAGCGTTGCACCAAGGCTGGCATTATTTGTCGAGGAGTCCGTGATCAACCTACGCTATGGGTCCATCGGAGTCCGGCGCAGCCTAACGTTTCCGCCCTCTCTGTCATACAGTCGCAGCAGCAGACCAACTGGCTGAGCTTGCTACAATGGATGCGCTGCCAAATAAACTCTAAAGAAGTATACGATGTACCGACTTTTCGAGCACAAGCGCTTTCAATCGCCGTCACCATTTACTTTCCGTTACTTTCCGCAAGGACGGTATAGTCATAATAGCACCAGCGAAGAAGATCATAGTTCCACGCCGTCGTCATGGCTAAAGGCTGTCTGTAATATGGAAGGCCCGAGTGAGGCGCTGGACCACTCCCTTGTTGCATTTGTCGCGATTCGGATTAGGCTGTCGGGTGAAGTGGGCGTTTCTTATGACGAGGCCATTGAGCTGTACAACCATGCACTGTTCAAGGTCATCCATGTTCTTGACTGTCCGTGCATCGGCAACAATGATGAGAGTCTCGCAGCTATCGTGATACTTTTCCACGTGTGAGGTAAGTCAAAGATTCCTGACGTGCTGTAGAGTCTCACTAACCTCGACCAGCTGTTCTTGTTCCACGCAAGCACAAGTTGGAACGCCCACGCCCAAGGTGTATCTGAGATCCTTCGTCACCGAGCTGTACCCGACTCAAATGCTTCAAGCTGGAACGACTTGTGTCGGCGCCTTTGCGTGATGTGTGTAGGACCAGTTCCCTGATCAGACTCCGAGTATATACTGACTATCCCAGGTCATCCGGGCCCTATCGCAAAAGAAGCCACTCAATCTTGAACCCGGCCTTTGGCGAAAGCATATTGGCCCCTGGGCCGGTCCCGAGTCCTTCGGTGCTCTGCTCGACATGACCATTGACATCCCTTCAATCATGGCCGAAGCTTATGCTTCTACTTCAAGTGATGAGACAGAGGGTGAAAGATTGTCAAAATACATCGATCTTCTAACTGAAAAGTTCTATCTTCTTGAAAATTGGAGAGCGGTCGTACATCGCAACATCGCGGCACGCAACCAAACGCCGCTGTTCTGGTCCTTCCCCTCTAGAGCGAGCAATCCAGCAGACGATGGATATCCAGATAAGCTATTTCCATCCGCCCTGATATTCTCATCTGTGGAGGGGGCCAGTCCATGGAACCTATGCTCCAGCATCATGTTAGATATCATTGAGACAATTCCGCTGCTTCGCGCAAAGGCTACAAGCCTGGCTGTTTCCCCATCCCTTGGCGAGTGCCCTGATGGCTCTACACAGAAGGGCTCACCGACCCAGGCAGATGCTGACTATATCGCGCGTAGGATATGTCAAAGTATCGAGTATTGCTATCGGAGTGAGAATGGCACATTCGGTCCGCAGATAACATGCAATGCCCAAACGACTCTGCTGGGGTACTTTGCAGGTCGGGGTATGAAGAGGGAGCTTGAGTGGTGTCGGGCGATCAGATACATGAAAGGACCTGGGACGAGTTTTGGAATTGATCTGATGCAGTTCAAGGCACCAACAGAGCTATAGGCGCTGGTTTGAAGGGAGATGTTGGCGCAAGGAATGGACATGATAATATTACATTCATACTTCAAGAGGGAAATAGGGCTGCGAATTTCAAGTAAGCAAAGCAAAAGGAGTAGCGGCCTCAGTCAGTACTGACGAATTCCCTACGACGGTGACAAAAAAAGAAGAATATGGGGTAGATATGCAAAAGATAGACCAAATGCCCCGTACTGGAATCGAACCAGTGATCTTATCATTTCGTGACGTTACTAGTGATACGCTTTACCACTGAGCCAACGGGGCTGAATCTCATTGGTTAGACAGTCCAGCTATAGTAATTATAATTAGCTCGACAACTGATTACAACTATTGTCAGTACCTCAATTGCCCCAACTTCACTTGTATGCATCGTATCAGTGTTGGTCAGGCCTCATGAGCCGTAGTTACATTCATTACATAAACGCAGCTTACTACAACACCGGATCAGAGTACTCTGCCGCGCAGCTTATTCTTTAGGCACTCATGTTCACCTCACCCCCAGAACCAGCCTTAACGCCAGGCTCTATGTCCATGACATCCGTGTTATGAGCAGAAGCAGTAACAGGTCCAGGCTGCTTCTCCTCCAGCTCCTTGAACCTCATCTCAGCGTCCCAGACCCAAGGCGTATCAGCTGTAAACAGTAGATCCATCTCTTCAAGAGTGCGCTTGTTACTCCCGGGGTACAACGCCCAAACCATTGGGATTGCGATAATGTTGCAAGCTCCAAAGATGTGAAGCGTGTTCTCACCAATAGCCGAAAACACAACGGGGCAGAGAAGAGTCAACCATCCGTTACCGATGGACCAGCCGAAAACAGCGAAAGCGTCACCCTTGGCTCGAACTTGTAGAGGTTTCTTGATCCAGCTGGGAACGAAAGCGTGGAGCTTGTGCTGGAGCAACCAAGAATCCAGCTTGCTTGGCCGATCAACTTTTTGCTAATGGCTGGGATTGTCTCGGGGATCATTCCGCGACATGCTCTCACGGTGCCATTTGCCTGGCCAGGCCAGCGGTACGAGAATTGCGGAGTTTCCAGATGCGGGTATCACAGGTAATGTTCATTAATACATGCGAGGGTGAACAGCATGATTCAACTTTCTTCTTGCCTTGGTCGCGAGACGTCATTCTTCCTAATGGCCGAACGATTGCCCTCGGCCGAACCCGATACAGGTGAAGCGGTACAGCGCTCTAGGATCAAGATTTCGGGAATAACTCCACTGACTGGCATGAGAATGCCTTGGGAAAAAAGCCGACGGCAACGATCTGGATCCCAGAAGTCCTGAAAGCCCTCTACCTCTGAAGTGAACGCGAAGGACATCTTACAGTCGCGTATCTTCTCATCACCAAGATTGCCTTTCTTCGCGAAGCGTCAGTGATCGGGGTTGCATGGCTGATGAAACCTCAGCATCCATCGCAAAGATTCTCCCCTGACAACCTGGTTTTTCCTCAACGAACAAGCGATTCTTTAGTTGACAGAAGCAGTTTTGGAGTTCGCGGTCTTAGATCCAGTATCGGAAGAGATATCGCCTGTTTCCTCAGACAAGAATTGAGTAGGGGCTTCAGCTTGAGGACTGTCATTTGTCAGCTGATGTTTCATGTCAGTGATCGTATCTACTTACTCTCGGTGCTTCAACCACAGGTGAAGGGCATGAGTCGCAATGAGCAGACGAATAGCACATCCCAACGCAAATGGGTAACCCTTCGGGAAATGAGGTCCTTTGACAGTTGGGAAGACGAGCAGAGGTGTTCAAGCTGTTGTCGACTGCGAGATCGCACTGATCAGGACAAGCGTGAAGGGCCGCTCAGCAGGAGATGCTCGGAGCTGCGTACTGACCCAGCCGTGAAGAACACTTGACCGTAGATCGTCGAGTATGAAAACCAGAGTGCGGATTCTGGGACATTCCATATGGTGAGGATGATAAGACCGAGCGCGTTCCATACAGTCGAAACAGTGATAGCCCAAGCAGGCCCCCAGCACAAGATCAGACGCAAAGCAAACGAAGAGGGTGTAAGAAATGCCCAAGGCTGGCGCGATGGTACCCAACTCGTTGACCTTGGCCTTCGAATATCGATTCAGACTTTTAGTCCATAAGAGAAAAGAGCCAGAGCCACTGTGAGTTCCAGCGTTCCAGAGTAAGACATCGACAAGAATGATACGCCAGAATTTTCTGGCGTGACAGAACGACCTTCTTCAGGTGTCCCAGCTTCATCTTTCCATGACTGCTCTGACCCGCTCGTTTGAGTCCCTGCTCGCCAAAATCTATGTCATGCTGGTTCAAAACGCGACGACTCGGCTGATCAGACGTTCCTGGAATAACAAAGTATTCTGCAATACCAACCGGAATGGTGATCAGCGCGCAGATGATATACATCCAGCGCCAACCCTCGAAGACGGGGTTCCGACGCGAGTCACATTTTTGACGGACTGACGCGCTACAGTCTCCAGGCTGCGCACGCCTGGAATGACAAATATCAACAGATCTGAAGTTCGGCGTGTGTCGTCTAGCAGTGGTTGATCTGAGCTGTAATACAAAATGGAACGAATCGAAGATGTGAGCGAGCCCAGCGACAAGACAAGCGGCGGGAGAGTTGATGAGACTGAAGAAGACCAGACTTTGCAGTGGCATGATGAAGAGCTTTATAAGGCTCGGTCACCGGGAGGCAACCTTCAACGAGGCTCCAGGTTCGGTGGTCCGCTGTTGGTAGCAAATCCCAAACAACGAGGCTGGTCAGTGGTCACCGGGTGACAGTTGCACGGAGCATCACAGCGCTTGGGATCAACTGGACCAGCACACGGGCACTGCTGCGGAATGCCCGACCAGGGGGAAGGTTATATACCAAAGTCACACTCCACCCTTCAGCGAAGAGTGGTCGAGTGGTATCTACCTACCTAGAAACCTATAGAACCTAAACTCCGCCCCTAGAAACCTTCCTCCCTTGGCCACTCTTCGTTTTTGCTCGCGGGTTCGAATCCTGGCCCCAAAACGGTTTTTCTTTTGGCACTGCACTGGGACCATCGCATGGTCCAACAACTCCAGATGATCCCTTCAAGTTCGATCGTGTACCTAATCGCAAACAGCGGAAGCCGATTGATGGCCATACATACATACGGCCTAGTGCACTGTGCTCGACCATATTGAATGTCGAGACGATCGAGTTTCTAGAGACACGAATCTGCATACAGCGTCAGTATCTGGTTGAAAGAGCTCAAGAGCCCCATCGACTTACCACGTTGCCGCAATAGGGGCAGAAGTTGCCAGGCATGACCCAAACCTCTCTCTCAGCCGTAGTGCACTTGGGGCAGGGGACACCAGGCGATTTTTTGGTGTCAGGGGAATCGTCACAAGATATTCCGGGGTCCCTACCGGGCATATTGGGCTGGTTCCGGCGATGTGATGTTTTAAGTCTTTCGGTGTAGAGAAGTGATGAAGAGTGTTCGGGAAATCAGGTGGATGCCAGAGACTGGGGAGTTTGAGATGAGGAAGACGAACTTGAACGGATGGCAACCGGCGTTTGTGTTCATCTTCATTGATTGTGTTTGGAATGCCAGTGGGAAACCAAACAATGGTGTTCACTGGACTTGTGCCTGTTTGCTTGGTGGCTCAGATGGTTCCGTCGTTTGCTCAGGCTGTACATTCTTTGGGATAGCAGCGGCAGCACTACTACTACAGGGACGAATCAGTGTCGGATGCACTTCGCATTAGCTGAATGTTAAACAGTGATGTTGAAGGTCCGCTGGGATCATGACTGTCATTATACGTGGCTGAGTATCAGTATCTAATGCTGTACTTCCTGTCTGCAACGTCAGAGATGCTCATAACTTTTCCCGCCACCCTGATAAAGGTTAACTTTCTCTATAAAAAACAAGAAAAAAAAAAAATACTCCTCAGCTAGGTCAATACTCTGATATGTTGAACCATTTTTGCCCCTTCACCATCAGGGTGAGTACTGGCAATCATCGACACAGTTATTGAACCGCAGTTCCAAGTTATCACCAACTCCATTATTCTATCTCATTCGTATACAGGGTGGTACCTCTTAGCACTTCTTCAAAACATCAATGATCCATTCAAGCCCCTCCTTACTCTCCTTCAGCCCATACTTGTACGCCAACGGAAAGCAATGCATCTGATCAGCCCAGGACAGCCACTCTCCATCAACGCCTTCCTTTCTACATCTCTCTCTAAACTCAACAGCCTCTGGACCAAGAACATCATATGAAGCTGTTATACCGTGGATCTTGACATTGTTCCTGATGCAGACGCCCAGGTCGGCATGGATGGGCGAGACTCTGGGATCGTCGGCGGACCAGTCGAGCTTTTCAACCCCATCTGTTGTTTCCGTCTTCGTTCCGTTTTCCTGAGCCACGTCTGAGTGGCCAGGGGCCCAAGCACCTGCTGTATCATTGATGGAAGACTCGCTCAGAATGGGGTCAACCTTGTCTACCTTTTTGATGTCAGGATGATTGTGGCGCAGGTCGGTAGTCGCGGTGATAGCGAGGATTGCGGACGGGGGTCGAACGGCCTGTACATCTTGATGTCTCATTGTCCAGGTCACAAGGCACAGGGCGATGTTGCCACCTGAACTGTCTCCAGCGACGATCACCCTCTCGCCAAGGTCAGATGATTCCTTCAACAAGACGTTGTAGGTCTTGCAGATGGCTGGGAATGCGTCTTGAACAGGGTCTTTGGGTGCTAGGGGATATGAGACGAGTGTGAGCCTGGTATCCTGGAGGCGGTTTATCATCTCTGCGCAGAAAGTCCAATGTTGGCCTGCAGACGTCAGTAGGGCTCCTGGTAAGACAATGGCTTACTTGCCACTTGGAGGAGCTCGCCATCCACCTCCAGCAAAGTACAATATCCTTCTGGCACAGGACCTCTCCTCTCCATCAGATGTCTTTGGAGTCATATCATACGTCCAAATCCCCTCAACCTTGTGCTCTTGAACATCGCACCTCTTCCTCGCTCCTCTCGATGGCTTGCATCGCGTAGGATCAGCAGATGAAACCGTCCCGATCTCTACCAACTTGGGTTTGAGGGGTTGAATGATATTATGAAGAATCTTGGTTGGCCAAGACCGTCCAGAGCGCTCATCGACGTGAAACTCCTGATCATCCGAGCTGAACTCATCATCCGAGTCACGGTAGCCATCAACGGTCGGGGGGTTGACAGTCTGGGTCGCCATGGGGAATAATGATATCTTGTAAGGTTGAACCCTGAAGATGGGGGATGATGGTGGAGCAACAGCAGCACGGTAGTAGCAGAATAAAGCCGTCATTCTTTTTGATCAAAGGGAGAGAAGAGACCCTGATCGACATACGTCACTGATCTGACATCATTGACTCTGCTTGCGTGCAACCCCAAAACAGGCGTGACAAGGAGACTAGCTGCTTTCAGACGCCATTTTACCTGATCTTTGACAAGCTGAAGATACGGAATTTGACCAAGAGATGGTGACTAGTTGTTTAACTCGATTTGAGTTATTGATGATGGACGCTCTGGCATTCGCTAATAATGCATCAATGGTCGGGCCAAGCAAGAAGCTTGTTCACCTGTCGCTCGATGAGATTTTTAACGTTGTGGGCCGGGTAACGATACGGACAATTCGGCATTCAAAAGGAAGAATAATTTAATCGCTAAAAAAAAAAAAGCTAAAAAGCTACCGCTTGCTTACTGTTCTGCTCAATCTAATGCCCATACACTTCGCTGTAGCGCTACCATGAAAAGTTACAAGACCCGCTCGTTGCAAACAAGATATAGAAATGAAACAGCAGATCGGACGACCACAGCGCTCTTAGTTTCTCTCCTGTGACAGGCCCGACAGCGAAGATCGTCTTCTATCCGTCTCGGTTCGCATTCTTGCCTCAGCTTGCTTCACAGCTTCCTCCCAGTCTGTAAAGTACAGATACATAGCCTCAAGCCCAGACACCCTATGGAAAAGGTCAGTGATAAGTCGCAGACGAGCAGAGGTGGGTATAACTTACACGGCAAGACCCGCTGTTAGGCCAACCCAGAGTCCAGCTAAGCCCCAGCCCAGTCCGAAACTGGTGCCGAGGGCAATTGGAAGAGCGACCACGTAGTATGCGAAGAGATTTGCATAAGAGCCAATGGATTGTCTTCCGATTCCGCGAAGAAGACCATGGGAGACAGCGGCAAGCGCGTCAAAGATTTGCATGACAGCGCAGACCAGGATGACGTTGGATGCCATGTCAATCACTTGCCCGTCTTGCGTAAACACCGCGGGGATTTGTCTCCGGAGGGTCGTGAATATCGTCAAGTTGATGCTGCCAACCATGAGCGCAGCGAAAACGGCCTATAAAGTCCGTTCAGTCACTTCAAACTTGGCATCGTGACGAATGTGAGTTCAGACTCACCACTCTGGCTGTTACTCGCGCAGCCCTACTCAGATCAGCCCCAATGAGGTTTGCAACTCGAGTCGAGGTCGCGATGGCCAGTGGGAAGGGAATGTTGAAAGACATGGACGTGACGGTCACCAAAACTCCTTGAGCTGCGAGTTGCGCTGTGCCGAACCGTCCTGCGGCGATGGTGAGAATCTCCAGGACGGAGAATTGTGCTTCGATCATGATCATTCCAGGCAAAGCCAGTTTGATCATAGGTCCTGCGACAGTCAGAAAGCATGTCTTGACGAGTCGGAACTTGACTCACCCCAATTTGTGAAAGCTTTGCGGCTGAAGCCCTTCCAGCACTCATATCCCTCAAACAGCCGCACATATAGAATTAGAAGGATCGGGAGAAGGTTGTGAGTGACAGCCATGGCGACGGCAGCACCAGGGAAGCCCCATCCAAACTTGAACACAAACAGCCAATTCTGCAAGAAGCTCAACGGCGCTCCGACGAAAAGTGTGTAAGTTGTGGCATGGAACAAACCCTGACTCTGGACAAACCTCTTTGCGCTCTCGAAAGCACCGACACCTGGCATGCCGGCAATGAGGATACGCATGTACAAAGCTGCCAACTGCGCTGTACGGCCTGGGCCAACGGCTGCGGCGAGGACAGGTTCGGCAAACCACCAGACGACAGCGATGGGAATCATGATTATCCAAAGAAGCCAGGTCATTCTCTGCGCCTGAAGGCCAACGAGATGCTTGTGGCCGGAGCCATAGGCCTGTGAGCAGAGGGTGTCGAGACATGTTGCCAGGCCTTGGACGGGGACGTAGTAAGTGATCGAGGCAGTCATCGTGGCCACTGGACATGTCAGCATGTGTATCATCAGATCGAGAACGACGCTGGATACTTACAGTTGACAGCGGCGAGCTCCTCCATTCCAAGACGACCGACAGTCAAGACGGAAGCGACGGTGACCGAGTAACTTTGATCTGTCAGTGTTGACTCACTTGCATCATCACGGCACTTACTGCAAGAGAAAAGTGACAATAAGAGGTAGCGCATATTGAATCAACGTCTTGGTCTCACGCTGCCACGTCGTATCGATCTTATGCGACGCCAGAGCCTCCTCCCAACGCTTACGAACCTCATCCGGCCCTGGCGTCGGCGGGATCCCATCGAACCTCACAACTCTCTCCCTCAACAACGGCGTTGTCTCGCCCGAATCTTCCGATGCGAAGAGCGGCTTGTCATGATCGTGTACGCGCGTGCTAAACAGGTGCCGGTACAAGCGGCCAAGCTTCGTAGTCTTCCATCCTGTCGAGGGACGTCTCGGTGGGATGATATCGTTGTCGCGGAGGAGAGAGACTTCGGCACGGAGGGACTGCTCAAAGTCGTGGGGGTTTGGGGGCGGCATGTCGATGCCTGAAGGGGGAACGGTTGAGAAACCTTGTCCGAAGGCGATGCCTGTTGGATGAAAGGCTAACTGGACGTCTGTTTCGTTTACGTATCGCAGGTCTTCGACAGCCTCTTCATCGCGGTGTTCATCTCCGGAGGAGCACTCGTCAATGTCACGGTTGAGAATCTCCTCCACATTTGGAGTCGGGTCGATGAACGGCGGGGGAAACGTAAGATCGTCTGGAACAAAATCAGCAAAGATAGAATGTCGTCTTCCTCGACGTTCGCCGCCGGGATTGAACGGTGAGCTCGTAGGCAGCGACATGCTGTTGAACCCGCGAAAGTCGGCGCGCGATGGAAGAACTCCAAAGTTTGAGGTGGTGATGTTTTTACACCATCTCGACGAACACAATGACGTAACAAAGTCGGTGAAGGATACCTGATGTCAATTGATAACGACCACACCTCTACAGGGCACCACAGACCGACCATCCGCTGCAAACGACGGCACCCTCAGCCTGGACCCCGCAGCACAATGACACGCATTCTCACTGCGGATGTGCCACTAATCAAGGTTCAGGCCCGGACGGTTTGCCCCGAAGATAAGATGTTGGTGGGTTGCACCCAGAAACGGTTGGGGTGAAGTCATTTGTGAGATGGACGAATCTAGATTCTCCGCTGATGATCGGCCCTTTTTCTGGTGTTTTTTGACGATTGGTGCAGCCACTGGTTCTCACGTGCGGCGATCAATTGGTATGTGGCTCATGGCTCATTCGACGACGCGGAATTGATTGGGAAATGTACGAAGGACAATGGATGACTTCATCTTGGAAACAAAAAAGGCTGCACTGTTGGTCAGTATCACCACGTTCTACAATATAGCCAATTGTACATGATTTCATAATTAGACTAGGGCTCACAAAGAGTTTCACTAAATCTACAGGTATCCCATTGATTTATGTTACAATTCGGATACCCTTCACATGCTTCAGGAATTGTACAGGAAGTATCGGCAAAATCCAGGACATATTCAGTTGAATGACTAGAGAAGAAGCCCACGACGCGCGAGCAGTACAAACAGATTACAACCTCGGAATCTGTTCCTTACATCATACATATAACCAACAGTGTCCTTTCATACGTTAACAAATCGATACCACTCACTACCGTAATGTCATGATCATCCACAAGGTCGCCGATATTATATCCATGGATACGACAAAGCCCACCACCCAAACATTCAGTCATCGCCGCGTAACATCCTCCAGGCGGAACACAGGGATGCCGGTTGCCATGAGATATTTCAGGGGCGAAACTGCGCCATCTGCCGCAAACCGGTTGTACAAATTGCCGTCGCCGTCAGCCTCGTCAGTCGTAAGAACGACAGGCTTTTGACCAGGATCGCCAAAAAGAAAACAAGGAAGGAGGGAGTTTCCCCAGAGACCGTAGAAGTCCGCTCGGCTCACTTGTGTAATGGTTAGCTGCTGGGTCCTTCATATGGTTTGTCAACATGACTTACTGCTGCCGGCTTTGTCAACGACAAGGCCTCGAGCTATGGTACTCTTCCATTGAGGAATCGGCGAAGTTTCTGCGTCAGCAGGATGCACACAAAGGAAATCTGCCTGGCACACAATCTTCCACAACACGCAATTGATGTTTGTAACCGCGCCGGCGGTGGCGGCATACTTCGCAGAATCCATCTGCCCAGTCACCCACTGTATTTGTCAGTATGATTCCAGCATTTGTCAGCTAATCAAAAATGGAAACTTACCTGACGTAGATGCAACAGACCGGGACTTGTGTCAACATCGGCCTGGAGGTTTATCAGGCCTGGTTTAGAGTCTTCGTCGAGGGTTGGTACGGCACTTGAGCGCATCACTACCAGAAACCAGTATGTCAGAGACAGATGTAGCTTCCAATGGCTTTGCTCGACGAACTCACCTCTGCGGGTGGTCCAGTCGAGATTTCCAGAGTTATTCACTAGCTAGGCAAGAGCGGTCGCTTCGTCCCCAGGTTTGTACATTCGGACCACCATTCGATGGTGACATCGCTTGTCATCGCCAGCAGGCATGACGGTGTTATATCGTGCGGCAACGGCTCTTGCTCTTTGATCCAGGCGATCGGCAAAGATGTCGATCGCCTCATGGGTAGGGCCAGAGCAGAGAATCTGCCCTAGCTGGACTTGCATGGCTAGAGCTGCAGCAGCTCCTAGGGTTGTCGTTCCGGATCCCGATGGCTGGGAGGGCTTATTAGTATAAATCTGCGGTGGATGTAAAAGTGATATGAGGGACTTACGCCGATGATAATGCCAATGTTGAGCTCACGGCCCAATAAATACTCGCGAAACAGCTCCAGGTCACGGTAGCCTGCCTCTTCAGTGATGCATTGCATCAAATAACGGTCACCGTACAGTCGGTAGCACATACTCGGAAGAGCGCCAATGCTCAAGCCGGTCCACTTCTGGGATAACACCTCGTAAAAGCCCGTATCACGAAGAACGGCCTTGTGAGCCATCATCTGGGTCAGTACCCTGAAGTACAGCTTCACCTGGTCCGCACTGAGCGTACGCGGATCTAGGACGTTTCCTGCATTGTCCAAGGCCATACCCCACGCTTGTCGATTTGTTGGTGGATCGTTTGGTTTAAAGATACGCATGTTCTTGATCTTTCTCTCTACCTCTGCCATTCCTGCATCAAAAACGAGGGATACGACATTCTAGTTCTGTATACTCTTTTCGAGGGCTAGCATGGCGGTTCTTTGATCGGGATAGTGGCGCATATTGATTCGGGGCACGGAAGCTGCGAGGAGTGAGGACGCGTATAATAAGGTCTTGGTCTTCGGCCAGATGCGCTCGTAGCCCGGGCGCCACCTTGTCCCTTTCCATGACCCTCCCGGTCCTGAGAAGTATAATCGTCAGTTCATGTTCTGAGGGTCGGTGAGGAACTTGAACTAACCAGAGGGCTGGCCCGGTATGGCCGGGTGTGACAACGTTGTAAATCTTGACCTTGACCAGAGGGTTGGCGGTCAGCCGCGGCCAAGCGTGACGATATCGGTCGCTCCGTGCCTTGGAAACTCGAACCACAAGATGGGCGGCCGTGCCTGGCAGGACTGGACCATTCGGTGAGACAAAGCACGCGAGGAGCTGCTCCTCAGCAATCTATAGTCACGTAAGGCCCCTATTCTCGTCGATCTGATGATTTAGTACATACCACCTCCGCCGCCCGGTGAACCCAGAGGGTGTCTTGGATTACACTCTGATTGATGGCAGTGACGTGGGCGTCGTCACCGTCAAAACTAACATGTTCATTAGTACACGCAGTGATCAAAGTGGACGGATACACTGACGCATAGCAAGCCGGGAACTCGCCGCCTTTGTTCTCATCAACAAGCGCCTTCATTTGCTGCACGTTAGCTGGCTGGTACGCGTAGCCATATGTAAATGGCCCGGGGAGGCTTTGGTCCCCCATGATCTTCTTGCATGAGTCGATAGGAAGTTCAACGACGAAATAGAAGACGCGCTGGTGTAACACCTCGAGGAACGACACACCGTCGATCCTCCCGTGGTAGTTCACCCAGGCTTGGAGTTTAGGGTCGGGAGAGTTGAAGTATTCTTTTCTGTATCCCTCGATCGTTGGATTGGATGAACCGTTGAGCTTCACGACCAGGCAAGTAAAGCCTTGCCACTCCTGAACCTCCGGGAATCTTTCCTGGACTTCTGCTGGTACTGGCAGATGAGTGCAGGAAGTTTTACCGTGCAGAAATTTTACTGTGATGGTGAAGTCCGACAGGACAGGCTTGTCGGTGATCGGGTCGTCTGGGATCAAAGGTCAGATATGCGCATCAGGGGTTCTTGAGCTTTGACACTTACATGCGAAGCATACACCCTTGCCCTCCTTTTCACTCGCGACCTGACCAGGATCACGAGGAAATGTCAGGGTGAACCCAAAGTGAGGATTCGCACAGGGAGGGTTGGCCGTTCCCACACGTGCTTCGATCTTTGCACGAAGGCCAAGACTAGGCGTTCCAGCAATGACTGTGCCAGCGTCGCCGAAACTTGGATCAAGTCAGCAATGAACTCTGTGAGAAGGGGAGGAGACGAACAGCAAGGCACATGGCTGCATTCTAGACTCATAGGACATTTTGACGAGCTACTTGCTCTGCGCTGTTGCTGTTGTGAGTACGGAAGTCGGTTGGGGGGATGAGATGGATGGGATGAAAGACGCATAACAGCTTGAGGTCGCAAAGAAGGATTTCGTATGGGTTGCTGAGCAGTAGCCAGTGTCAAGTAAACAACCCGATGCCAGTGGAACGACTGTAGTGGGGTTGCACCGGCATCGCCCCCGCTGGTAGAAGTTGACAGCAGTGATGGGTCTGATGTATTGAATCATGGCAGAGTTCTTTGCGCTCGACTTCATCATGGCTTACAAACATAGTGATACTGCTCCTACGATAACTCACGGACTCTCTGGGGACACTGTTAACAACTAGTCACTTACAGCGGCAGAATGAACACCACATATGGCACGAGTTCATCGCGGCAGAAAGACGTCTTCAGGTGTCAGTCATGTCAGATTGTTGCCGGCGCAAGCAACTAATCATAGCAGCCTTTCCTTTGGCCGTAGAGCACGCTGCAACATGAGCATCAACCCAAAATGCAATGCTATATAGAGTGTTTGTTCCTCCGCTGGCATTTCTGGCCCGCTTGGCTTGGCATGAGGGTCTGTTTTGCGAGTCTGCGGCTTCAAGCAGGCAGTATTCATTTCCTTACTGTTTATAGGTAAGATACCTTGAATTATGTCTGAGCCTCCTCTGTCGCGGTACCCATATGTTCCGGTGTCGTCTACAGAACATTGCACGGTTCACTTGGCCCCACGTTCACGGTGAGGGAAGAGCCGGATAGAAACGCCTCACTACGTTTCGATCTGCATGTTTGTGCTCCCTAACGATTTGGTGATTCATAAATCCCATCCTTTTCGAGTAGTGAAGAGTTATGCCCGAGATGCTTCATGTCAAATTCATGGAATCCGTGGCTGGCAGAGGGTACATACAGCGACAATGAGTATGGTCTAAAGTCGTGGTGAGCGGGGCTATCACAGATCATAGTGCAGTATCCAAGTTTCGGTGTGTCCCGCGATATTAAACTGAGGTGACTTTCTTCAGTGGTTGGCGGTGCGCATTGTATGACACCTTGGAGTGACTCTCACTCGGCCTGCGGCAGCAGCAAGGAGCTGTCGTCTTCATGCTCGGAATCCACGCGCAATGTCTGACTTAGCAGGCGTACATGCCCTGACTTGACGATAGAGATGATCGGTCGCAAAGTTTGCCAAGGGAAAATCTGAGACTGAAAAACGAACGCGATTCTGTCGCTGTATCAGGGTGGATAAAGAGTCATGGGCCGTCACGAAATTGAGGGCTTTGACTTGTTCAAAACGTACTTAGTGTAATTGGCGGAGCAGAAGGCTCCAGTGTCCTTTCGCGTGCCTATACCTGGATGTTGGCTGAAGGGGAGGGTGTTACTCTGAGTCCTTGCTGTCGTTTCGATTTGTGAACATGGTGCTGGGGGGTATGAACACGGAAAGCGGCTTTCCGGGTTGGAGTTTGAAAGACTGCCAACATCGGTTTAAAAACATGTCAGTAGGTTCTATCTATGCGTATTATCACTAGTTTGTGAGTCTGTGCTCTTGAATGCAGTCCCGTGCACAATCTTGGGCTGTGTCGGAGAGTGTACCTCATTGTGGGCTCATGGCCAGCCGTCCGAGATTGCCTCGAATCTCGTGACTGATTTGGTAGCCAGCCCACTGTAGCTCGTTTCCATGCTGTCTCCCTCCTTCTGAGAGCATCCTGAGGCAAGATGCCAAGAAGGCAAGGCAGAGCGGCCAGCTCCTGAGCCTCATCCAAAAGGGGACAGCCTCCTGTCCTCTCTCTGCCACTGGCAGCCTTCCAGCATCTTCTTTCCCAATGCATGGAATCCCTAAGCGCTCGTACCGAGTCCTTCCCCGCACAAAACTCCTTCCCCTCTCTTGATCTTCGAACCAGACCTCTTCTTCTTCATCTCTTACCTTGTGTTCCCTCCACCAAGCCAGCACTTCGCTGTGCACTCACCATCATTATCCACCCTCAGCATCGTGCGTCTTCAGTCCTTCAGTTCACGCGGGCTCTTGGCCGCTGATCTCAAGAGCATGGACCGGATCTCGCTCACGTTGAGTTGAGCAATCCCCTGTATGTCAACTGTTCCAGTGAATGGAGACGCCTCAAGCTGACTGCCTTTCAAACAGAAGCCAGCTGCCAAGCCATCACTCTCCAAGATCCCCCCCTTTCACCTCTTCCCGATACCATTTACACACTCAAGCACGTTGCCTCGCAACCCATCATCAGATGTCCCTAGACTGAGCCCTGCCAGATGTGGACTCAAATCATAGGAATCCCCGAGCAATCATCTTTGCGGTGCCCCCGGCTCGCAAACGCCCACGCATCGTCGAATATCCCCGCAAATGAATACCTCTTGGGATGCCAAGCATAGAGATACCGTCATCGCCACGCTTGGCCACGGCTGAAAGCACAAGAAGGCAGACAAGTGCCGGTGGAAACACTTTTACCTCCCAGCACTTCGTCCGTTTTGCGGTGGGTAAAGGCTTGGATGATGCAACTGAACGA
>VYWZ01002643.1:0-10545 GCA_008711595.1 Fusarium xyrophilum
CTATAGAGAAAAAGGATAATAATAGTAAAGGAAGTAAGGTAAATAATTAATTAGATAGATATTAATATATAGATAGTTTTAGAATTATTAAGAAGTAATAGTTAAAGTAGGTTAGTTAGATTAGATATTTAATACTATAGTATATATAGTAAAGGTAGCTATAATATAAGGACTTATTAGGTAGTTCTTAAGTTATTTAGGGAGGAATTTAGTAAGTAAAAGCTAGCCTTTTTAAACTGCAGCTTAAGCTTTTAAGCTATAGGTTAAAAAGGTTAAGGAAAGTGTTACGCTCGCTTATCTGTTGCACTCGCTTATTATATATGTTATAATTTAATATTTAATAAAAATTATCATCAATTAATAATTTATTATATAATAAAAATTATCATCAATTAATAATCTAGTATATAATAAGGCCTTAATTAGGGATAGCTTTACTTTTAGCTTTATAGCTAATATTTTATTTAGTTAGAACTTTTAATATAGATTAAGGCCTTACACTAGATAGAACATGAATAACCTGTGTCCTTTTCCTGCTCGCGAACAACGATTCTTAATTTCCATTCAATAGTACATGTTTTGCACCTCTTTTTTTTTTTGGGTCTCACTTTCTCACCACCAACACAACATTACGCCGCCTCTGAGCCAGAAACAAACAATCCGTCCTCTCTAACAACACTGCACAATCAACATGGCTACGATGCTTAAGGCCACAGAACGCCATTTCTACTTCCACGGAAAAGAGGTACGTACTCACCCAGACTCATATCAGTCATAGCTATGACTAATCCAACTTGCAGGGCTATGAAGTAGAGCGCAATAATTGTCACTGGTGTCAGATTCGCGGTTTTCCGACTCATTCATCACTCCCAGTGACAGTTGTTAACGAACAAGACGATGAGGTACTTCCTGATGACTTTAGGTTCATAAACAACGTCGTCCTCGGTAAAGGAGTCGAGCAAGCTGGTGATAGCTTCCGCAGCGGCTGCTCCTGCGCCAAGGACTCAGAGTGCCAATACACAAGTTGTCACTGTCTCGCCGATTTAGAAGACGACTATTCTAGCGATGAAGACGAGTTTGATGCCTTTGGTGACAAGATGGAGAGAACCACGCCAAAGCCTCGGAGGATAGCATATGCTTACCACTCGCACGGTGCAAAGGCCGGCCTTTTGCGCTCCAAGTTCCATAACTCAAAGATGCCTATCTACGAGTGTCACCAAAGCTGCTCCTGTAGTATAGACTGCCCAAACCGCGTTGTCGAGCGTGGCAGAACGATTCCCTTGGAGATATTTCGCACTCCAGACCGCGGATGGGGTGAGTGTCATTCTCATCTTTGATCAATACACAATTCACTGACCAAAATAAATAGGAGTGAGATCTCCCGTGTCAATTCAGAAAGGCCAGTTCGTCGACCGCTATCTCGGCGAGATCATCACATCCGATGAAGCAGATCGACGGCGCTCACAGTCTGCTATCTCTCAACGTAAGGATGTTTACCTATTCGCTCTCGACAAATTCACAGACCCTGAGTCCTTTGACCATCGTTTAAAGGGTCCATCTCTTGAGGTAGACGGCGAATTTATGTCTGGCCCGACGCGATTCGTCAACCACTCATGCGACCCCAACATGCGAATCTTTGCGCGGGTGGGTGATCATGCTGACAAGCATATTCACGATCTGGCCTTGTTCGCAATCAAGGACATACCTGAGGGTGAGGAGCTTACATTTGACTATGTCGATGGGGTTTTACATGAGGGAGAGGAATCGGGAGGCGGCATTGATCATATGACTCGTTGTCTATGTGGAAGTAAGAAGTGCAGGAAGTTCTTGTGGTGATCAGGTTCAACAGCCAAATGAACTTCCTCACAAGGGAGGTATCTGGATGCAAGTTGGACGTTAAGGTCCTCCCTGATCGTGGCAGTGACTAGCCTGTCCCTGAGCTTACTTAAACATGGAAATAAAATATCACATGTTATGCCAATTTCTATATCTGTCTGTCTCCTTGTTCTTTGATACACAGGAGTGACCCGGGAGGTGACCAGGCTCGGGTCCTTTGTGAACATATCCGCGTTCTTTGTTCGCTGTTGTTCTTTGAGAAGATCTCGGAACAATGCTTTGCAGGCTATCGTTTCGTATTGGGTGTTGGGTGGATAGTCAGTCACAAGTCACCCGGAGTGAACGTTGAGCGATGGTGCTCATATAAGCTTTTCCTCCATTCCCGAGACTTCGCGCTTTATTTCCTCCCTATTGCTCATATTGTCAACTACATTTCAGTTTCCAATTATGGAGCACTCAAGTAATTTATCAAGCCCCGTCCCTGTTATCCCTTCATCTCCATCGCCTACCTATGTTAACTCAGAGCTCGTCTCGTCGGCCGCTCCAAACGACCACTATGATATGTCTCAACAACCACAGAATGAGCGCAACATCAACAAACCTCCAGACGACCCTCAGGAGCCGCTTCTATCGCCTCGTGGCCGTATCTCAGGCATCCTGGGAGCCCTCCGAGACAGATCCGAGCCTGTTACAGAGAAGGAAGCCACCAAAGGCTGGCTTGGGGCAGAAGTATGCATCAAGTATCTACTCCGTGTGTGCGAAAACACTCCGTACAACGGTTCGGGTGGTATTCACACTAGGCTGGCCTCTCGCTCTCTCCGCCGCTCACGACTCATGCGTCGAGGCTTGATACGTCATCAATTTGACAGAGGGAGAGGAAATCCATCCGTCAACTGGTGTAACAAGGAGCAGTGCGACTACGAATTCATCGTCTTCACAAACCCCATTCTCTACCTCGGGAACCGCCCGAAAATTTCTCAAGGATTGCATGCCGACGTATACATTCACGACTTTGCTAATGCGATGGTTATGAAGCTCTTTGCGCCTGAGGACAGCAGGGTCAAGAAGCGTAAGGCTCTAGAGATACTGTCTTTCGTAGATTCCCCCCCTGTCCGAGTCGCATTTTCTCATTTCATGGAATGGTACAACTTGTTGGGCTTCACACTCACGGATCGCCAATTCAGTCGAGCTCTGGCTGCAGTCCAGCCTTTGTTCCAGGGCCTCATGTTTGGGGTCAAGACAGCATCAAGGGTTGATTCTATTCACAAATACATCCTCCCTGAGACCGAAGACATGAAGCAGTGGACCCCTCGCCAACTCATCCTCCGTTTTCTCGTCTGGTGCGAAATATGGCGACAGCAAAAGACATCCCGCTCACAATCCTGGAAGATCGGTTCTAGTAGGACAGCGACCGAGTTTCTTACTGCCATGCTTCTCAACTACAAGATGATGTGGCGAGAAGGCTGTTTGGAAACAAGTACCACCGAAACGAACATTGTTTGGGATAGAGTCTGGGAAGATTGGTTACGCAAATACTCCCTACAGGAAATAGACGAGGTTGTCAATGGCGACTTCTTCTATCCTCGAGATCAGCTGGACATGTCGGAGGAAGAGGTTTATCAAGAGGTGGGATATCTTGGAGGTATTGGTCAGTGTGATGATGTTTACAGGCCTGTCAGGTGTTTTCTAGGATACGCAGAGGATAGACTGATGCATTTATGAGACGTTAGTTTTATAGGAGACCATCAAATAGGCACAAAAGGTAGACGAGTTTGGATATTTTGTCCTTCTTTCGTTAATGATATTAGACGACGGCAAGTCTCATACGTATAGGTTCCGGGTAAGACTTGAGTTTCCAACGACCTTTCTCTCCTCTTTCTCAACCTCTGTTCATGGTCTGGCCATGCTGTTCGTGAGTTCCAAGCTACAAGACGGTCGGAGCAACTTGCAGGGTGCTGGGAACGTACACTCTTATGAGTCGGGCAGTCGAGTCGGGGAATTCATTTGCTTTCAGCTGCTGGGAGGCCAAGTTTATCTCTCCGACTAAGAAGCCATGCCTCGGCCGCTGCTTCGTCTGCCCCCTCATGATCAAGTTGCCATTCAAGCAGGCCTTCAATCGCCTTGGAAAAGAATTACCCCCCCTGCTTGACTCCAAAAGCCTTTTTAATGGCGTTTCCATCTAAGACTGGCCGCAGTAACGAAACCGAATCTAGCCTCTGTTTCTGGGCAAATGAGAGCAGGGCTTCGTGTCTCTGTAAAATTTTATCGATTTCCTCCTGACTCGGGACTGGAGATTCCGATTGTGGCCTCAAGTATACTATCTCTCCAAGAGCCGAGAAAAGAACCTGTAAGCCCCATAAGACTCCCCATCTTCGGATCCTCATCCCTATCGTGCCCCGGGATGGAGTAGAGCTGATAACCAGTTCTGTGGTGGATCGAATAGACTCTAAGTTCCCTGGCGAGGATTCGATAAGCTTGTGCAGTTGCCTAGTGCCCTTGAGGGCATTTATAGCTTCGTCAACGGCAAGCTTATGATTCTTGGTATTAAGCCCTGCTGACGGAGCAAAGGCGACCATCGCCCAAAGCATGTCTTTCTGTTTCTCCGATTCCATCAGAGACCAAAAATCTCTTGCTGGATCCTGCGCTAACATCGCGATAGCGTTGATTGCCCGAGACCAAGTGGGTGGCCATGGCCTTTCGGGTTCTCGGGGGAGGAGAACGCAACGACAGGAAGACAGTTCCATAGAGATCGGCCTTGTGGATTAAGGAAAAGGATAGCTCGGGATTCCGGTTCTTCATCATTTCAAAAACCTCGATCCCAACTCTCTCTCGGCTGACCTTCTCGTCAAGAGCAACGTGGATTTTATGGTCTTTGATGCAGCTCAGAGCTTCGGGATCAAGAGTGAAACCGAGTTTGCTGGCTATGCGAATGAGACGTAGCACACGCAAGGGATCGTCGAGAAAAGTCTGCCTCGGCTCGAGTGGTGTCCGCATTATGCCAGCGTACAGATCGTCCAGGCCTCTGCGAGTAAAGTCGGCAACCTTTTGGTTTTGCAGGTCAAAGAACAAGGCATTGGCAGTTGCATCACGCCTGAAAGCATCTTCGCCGGCCGTGCCGAACTCCAATTCTGGAGTACGACAATCGTCGTCGTAGGACTCCCTGCGCAAGTTGACAAGATCCAGGTCTAAGCCGAAGATCCTTCCAACGGCAGTCTCTAGTTTTTTCGACTTGTCGAAGTTCTTCTTGGTTGAATGGAAGCCATTAAACTGTTTGAACTCAATTCCCAAATCTAAGGCTCGCTGCCGGTAGGAGGCTTCATTCTGCTTGAGAAACTCTGTCAGAAGACTGCCGAGTTGCACACCAGTCATGGTACTGAGAGCGATGTCCAAGTCGGAACAGGGGATTCCAAGAAGTCGATCTCTGACCCAGCCACCAGTTATCCATATCTCTAATTCTTGAGTCGACAACAAGTTGTCGACATCCAAGCAGAAGATCGCGGAGCAGTTCTTCGGCTGGTAACAAATCTATCGTTGTTGCCTGACTGGAAGCCAGCTTCGATGAGGACCCTGCAAAGAGTCAACAACACCGTCAATATTTGTGTTTGTCGGTACACCAAGGTCATAGCCTTACCCTGTTCCATCTTCAACTTTTTACCTGGAGGCTCCTTCAGCGGCGGAGACGTCAGGCTGGGCAGTTGAGATGTGGGGCGCGTGCTTGCTTGACACTGGTGGCTTAGTCAGTGACGGGGGAAGAAAAAGAAGTGGAGAAGGACAAGTCTTCACGTTAGTCACTACATACACACTTCGAGAAGGACGATGGACTCAATACAATACAATAAGCTCTCCTAGTCTATGGATGAAGTGACCCATTTTCATACGGCTTGTATAGAAGCAACAAGACCTGAAATACAGCCCCCACTTGCAGTCGTGTGATCGGCTCTGAGATGTCCCTCAGTAGCATTAAGCGCTCGAGAGAACTGCACGTTGGTTCTTCACCCCAGACGTCTCAGGATGGCGCGTGGCATTGGGCGCTTGAAAGACTGTATTTGTGCGAGCGGTTCCCGAGACCCCGAGGCCGATACTATTTCGGCGCTTCGTGCCAAGTCCCTAAGAACATCTCCGCGTCGAGAGGGTGTGACAATCCTAGCATGTTCCTCGATGGCCTCGTCCAACTGATTCTGATGGATCTTTGACAACTTTCATAACCGCTGCGCTTTCTGGATCGGGACCACGGCCGTCTGGACTTCAAAAACAGAACATCCCGGTAGTATGGTCAATTATATGGCTACAGAAAGGTTGACAAGGCCTCGATGGTTCGTTTCATGGTCCAACAGGCATGGAAGCCCTTACAAATAGCTTCATGATGCCATCCATGGCGCTTAGAGAATGACAGTCGAAGAGTTATGTCCAAGTATCAATACTCCTATAGCTCCTCTCGAGTCTCTTTCTTTCCGAGTCAGACACCGCAGGGCAAGCACCTATCGACCTTCTCCTAGCACCACTGCTTTTGTTCTTCGATCGATTCAGTTACTTGTTCCAACTATAGCTTCTAACACTCTGCTTTCAAACTCTCATAAGCTACATAACTCTATCCAAAAATATGCGGTGGGGCTCAGTCATCTAAGCGTTCCAACGCCAACTCAACTGTTGAGTCGGCGAACCCATATGCTGGGTTTAAGCCTCATCATCCTGTCCATCCTTCTCAAGAGTCGAAGCACCAGTACATTGCCGACTCAAGGGATTGGTCTCAGCTTCCTGGGGGACCTGATCTAGAAGCATACTCTCGGTTCAAGCACCATGAAGCAAAGTTCAACGAGAGGCAAAATACCTACTTGACACGCGGAGATGTCGATCATAGAACCAGGATGTCTCAGCTACACGCCACTCCAGAACCATTGTGGCGCTAACAACGAATACAGAGGACAATCTCTTTAACCGCGTGGAGCACTCTAACAGAGCACAGTGGCACGCAGCAGAGCAATACAATAAGAGAGTTACTACAGTACAGAGGTCCCCATCAGCACTAGGAATGAGATGACGGGCAGGATGGCCAATTATGTGTAAGTTATCATGTACTCCCCGGGTCCTCGTCAATGAAGCTGAAAAAACCGTTCCACAAGATCTGATAGTCGTTTGCCTGCCGAAACTATTCGGGACGTCAGAGACTATATATAGTGACTGCCCGCGTCCCAGGCGATCTTCCTACACGGGCCCATAAGCCTTTGTTCGAGAGAGATAGCACTAGGCCTTGAGACACGGCTAACACCACCTGGAATCGAACTAGGAGCACTGTATATGTGGTGTATTGAGATCAGTTGTGTTGTATGGGTTATTCTGTTTTTTTGTCTATCTTTTATTTACGCTCTGGCAGTTAAATTTACTGTTTCTGTAGTATAAACGTATGCTATCTATTAGTGACTCGCGGAGGCGTAGATGTTATTAATATCCATAGAGTCTGAACTGGCTCTTGTTATGGCAAACGTGAGCAGAGTACTCGCTTTGGATCTTTCAGCTCCTACAATGCTACCCTACTACCGATTTTCTTAACACAATATTTTTACCACCTTAGACTAGTAACAGTTTAGTGTTCCAGTCAGCCAAGCAAGTTCCTCTATGTAATCTAATCCAAGTATATAAAGTGCGGCTTTGGTGCGTAGGCCAGGCGTGAAGACTTTTAATACTAGAGGAGCTTGAATACTTGTCAGCTGAATGGCAGTCCCAAGATAGAGTTACTGGGATGTTCGCTTGAGACCCTAAGTGGCAAACCGTGATGTTATGGAGGATAGCCCGTCGTCATTCCCAAGTATCATCTGCAAGAGTTATTGTTTGTACAGCTACTGATCTCCTACAGACTTTCCGAAGAGTCTCGACAGCCTTTAGATAGCTACAATGGCCCAGTGAAAAGCGTATGGCTAAGCCAGACTGTTAAAATCCTTAAAGCTTTACAGTTCGATTTATTATTTGTCAATGAATACCTCATAATAGATGAAGATGTGTCAAGCCAGTGGCAATGACGCTTAATTAGCTGGTGGCTCAGTCGTGAGGTTTGCACGGAGGCAAATGTCCCAGGAACAGCCTGCGTGCACGTAGAAGACATAAACCTGATAGAACCTTATATTTTCTATCATATATTCTCATATCCTGGTTTAGATATTTAGTTTGACCCATAGTAGCAAGATATTATTATAGATAGCATAGGAAATCCTAGACTATATATCTATCTATATCTACTTAATAGTAATAGATATAACTAGAGTTATAAGGCCATCTTTCACAGACTAGCCAGTTCTTAAGCGAATCTTACAAAAACAAAACTCCTTACCTTGTAAGACTTATGTCCCCGCGAGCTTCTCTCTTGTTGGTCAAACCCTGTTTCACGTACCCAATCTGTGTCTTTATGCCGCAATCCACACTGTTGCGACCTTGATGCGTTGGTATTGAAGTGAAGAGTGAAGTGCCTGTTCGAGGATGTCCCCTCACTGAAACTCAAAGCCGCTCGCCTCGACATGCAAGGGCCGTTTGCTCAGTTGCTGCATAGTAACCGGGCCGTCTTGATCTCAATCATGCCGGGGAAGAGGCACGTAACTACCGGTCCGGATTATGGAGACAGACACTCGTTTGCAGAACCTCCGTTTCAGAGAAGAAAAGAGAATATGCATGCTGTCTTCTCCGCGTAAATGACATTTCACATAAACTGACACCGGTCTTGAATCCATGAAATGACGGTGTCCGTGAGTTCTCACATCGTGGGGAATAGTCAGTATATCAGCCAATAATAAAAGTTGAAAGCGAGTGGAGGACGTTGATCTGTAACGCGGGGTCACAGTATGTGCTTGCCAGGTTATCACAAGATGGCCAGAAAGCGTCGATGTCTTGACACATCTAGAAGCTTCACGCTGTGATTGTGGCAATGGAAATATCACGCCTGAAAGATGAAGCTGTTGCCGAGAAGAACTGGGCCAAGACCCTGCGTGGTCTGGGTCGTCCCTGGATGGAGCCTGGACCCTTGAATTCTCCATAACGGGTGCAGAACCGATTGAGGCTGAAAGTGTTGCAGACAAAGGGACATACAATGCGAATGAATGAATGAATGCGGATACGGCGCCAAAGAGGAGTTACACTTTGCCGCAAGAAGCCTTTGTACCTGACTTGTCTGATTCTCTGCTATAGCGGACTGAGCAGTCAGTTGTGAATGCCTGAGCAACAAGACGAAGATCTAGAGGGGTCCGATTCGTATGATTGGCGGATTCTGGTAAGTTAGGTGTTGCATTATATCCAAGAAAGGAAATTAGCCAAGTGCTGGCTGAATCGCGGGAATTGGAAGACGCGGGTCAACGCTACCTTACTCAAAAAGGTTTGTATGCACAGGCGCCATGTTCTAACGTTGGACAGCTTCTGCAGTAGCAGCCCAAGAGACGCGTCCTCAGCTACGTGTTCCTGTATCCGTCCGTAACACGAGACACAATCTGATGCCAAGGTGAACAAGAGATGCCGTACAGAGAGGAGATGCGGGGAAAGCGGAAAGCGGAAAGTGACCGAAAGAGTGCAACACACAGAAACGCATATCGAAAAAAGGAAATAGAAGAAACGCATGTCTCGCCGTGTTCTGTGTCTGGTGGTGTGAGAATGATGAAGCATTATTAGAGACTTGAGATGTCGGATGTGCAACAGAGGCAGATGCAAGATGCACGAGACGTTCAAGGTGGTGCCACTAGAATCGGGGAGAGGGTCAACTGCAACTCAGCAATAGGTCCAGCTGGAAGAGAAAACAGGAGATTTTACACAAGAGCCGGCAGTAATTTACATAGGTATCCGTACAGTCCGCAGGGATAGCAAATGTGCATCTCCGCGATTTTTTAGGTATAGTTATGTTCCCACAATGGAATTAAAAGTACTAATAGGATCATATGTTCTCAGTATATTTACAGAGATAATACTAGAGCAATTAGTAAAGGAAAAATAGTAGATTGGCCACTGAAAGAAGTACCGATTTTACATTTGCTATCCCTGACGGCTGTACCAGTATCATTAGGGGACAATGAATGGATCTCAGTATTGGAAAAATGACCAGGCCACTCAACCCCCAAGAAAGGCCATGGTGAGGTCATGGTGGTGAGACTAGAGGGTTTGCCTGCACTGTTGGCCGTGCAAAGGAGCCGTTGTTTGGTGCGAGCTTTACCTTGGTCGAATGTTTTCCAACGGAATAAAAAGATTGGATCTGGGCCAGATGCCAGAAAGTGACAGCGACAGCGACAGCGACGACGAAAATGTGAGACCCGACTCCAGCCGAGAATAGCTTCATCATGAAGTTGTTGTGAGATAAGTTACCTTTCTTCTTATTCCAGCAATTAAGTCCAGGTGTTTCGTTTGCCTGCTTATGCTCAGTACCTAGGTAGGCCTCAATCTTTGTCGGGCAAAGAATCAACAACACATCTATTCTCTTTACAGAGGCACAAGCCAGTAAGAGAGAACCAGACCAAAGGAACTCCAACCAATACAATCCTTCCCGACCCCGCCTCAATTCAAGCTCATCCCGCATCGTGCCACACGCTAACACTAGACGCCCACTCTCCCGCTCCATCCACATCAGAGCGTGTACGGAGGTAGGTTTCAAAAGTCTTTACTGGCTAAAAGGGATCGGCAACTTACCCCTATAAAGTTAAATAAGGTATCCCTGCTAATTTTATTAACTATCTTCTATAAGTAATT
>VYWZ01002644.1:0-11158 GCA_008711595.1 Fusarium xyrophilum
GTCTACCTTTGCATGATCGGGTCGACGGGTAGTTTTGATCTTCTCGGCAAGGAGTGGAACAAAGTCGGGAACATGATGGACGACAGATGAATTCTCAGTCGGGTTGTACAACGTGGTGAGGGTGGGAGCAAGAGCGGGGTGGGTGGGTGCGACATGTTCTCTCTCATCTCCTTTCTGCCAAGTTTACGCCTCTCTCATCGGAGACCCATCTGACTTCAAGATCCTCCACAGGGATTTGACAGGGACAACGGGTCAGAGTTCAGATCTGGAGATGTTTTGAGAAGGCAGAGCCATGAGGAGAGGTGGGTGAGGTGAGTTGGATGGGAACATGGAGTGAGTAACAACAGGTTCACTTCCTTACCTGTAAAAGCTGGGGCCCCCGAATTGCCAAGGTCCTCGGGGAGGTCGAATAGGACCTCTGAGGGAGACGATACTCCCGTTATCGTGGGCCATGTATTTTCGAATAAAGGGACATCAGTACCCAGGGATCCGTCAACGCTGTCGGAGGCCCTGATGCTGGATGTGGCTATATTCAGTGGGATCGTATCGTCTTGTCGCGCGTATTTGACGCGCTTCACTGGACGAAATGATTCTGGTGAACTCTCCATTCGGACGGCTCGGTGCAGGGATCGCCGGGCACAAGTCCAATGGGCCGTGCTATAATTAATGGGAGAGATGAGAGAACAAGACGTTACAGTACGACAGTTTCGGAGTCGGCCGGATCAGAACACCACGGAAGGGCAGCGGCAGCGGCAGGGGCAGGGGCAGCGGGCAGCGGTAACAAGCAGCGATGCCAGTCGTTTGATGATCAGAGCCGCCGGGCTCCAGGGGCAGCGCACAACCGTTGCGGCGCGTCGAACTGAGAGCCTATTGATGAGAAACCAGTAGAGTGGTTCGCTTCAAGGCAAAGAACCACGCCTACCGGGAGGGGGTTTTTCGAGTGTGAACCACCGGAACAGCGGGGGCGAAAGGAGACAACAAGGAGCGAAGAGGAAACAGTTCAACAGAGGGACCAGCGGAGGGGTGTTGAAGCAAAGTCAAGAGGACCGGAAGGTCATGGCGTGAGATAAGTCTGGGGAGAGTACCTGCATTAAAAGGGACGTTGACCAGGTGCTACTATCTGCCTCTCTAAAAGCAGTTCGGACTTTTAACTAAAGAGATGTCTAGGAGCTGTTAGAAACATTAAGGTCAATGGTTGGATTGCAGGCCTCCCCACTTGGTGAACCTGACGAGCTTAGAACCCTTAACACAAGGGAAAGAGAGTGCTTCTCCAATAGCTGGCAGGATGCCGCCTCACGATCTTAGAAGCAGTACCGGCTAGTCACGATCGGTAGGGCGGGCAACCTGAAGGGCGAATTTTACTCACCGTTGCCTCACGCGCCTTACGCGCCTGCTGCCGCCGTCAAGATAGAGCCAGAGAGGGGACGAAAGGACTGAGCAGGTGTGGCGGCCCATCGATGTGACGGGACCTGGCCTTCCGGGGTCAAGGACCAGGGGTTTACTTACGAAGTCCAAGATGGTTTTTAGCGGCAGGGATAAAAACGCCATGGCGCACCTCCCAGCTTGATCATCCGCCCTTGCTTCTTCGGGATTAACAGGGCCAGCCGATCTACGGAGTAGCGAGGGCACAATGAAGATGATAGGAGAGAGGAGACACAAACAACGGGGCCAGAGTCCAGTGCCAACAATAACACAAACGGTGCGCGGTACATCCTGTGATACGGACAGCGGCAGCCCCCATACGCATTAGCGTTACCTTGACTCAGTTGTCTCTTTTCCCCCAAGCTTGTTGTCTCTTGTCTCGTCACTTATTGCTCACGCGAAAAAGCTGTGCTTGTGCCCGGCACCGCGTGTCTTGCCTCTCTACCGGCCTCATAAGAAGCAAGTTCCAAGAGACCGACCGAAGAGACCACAACATTCATTTTGTCGACCCGACGTTGGGTGTTGCCGTCGTTGTACTCTTTTGCGGACCAAAGACGTAAGACACTCACCAAGCAGATTGTCTGTGACTTTGTCTTTCGCCTCTCAGCACCGGCCTCTAGGCCTGAATACCACACAAACCCGCGCATGTTATTCTCCGACGGTTACGCTATATGCTGCCCTCCTCTGACCGACGCATGCGTATCTTTTTCTTTTCTTCTGTCTTAAAAGCGCAACCGCGAACCCCAGGTAGACGGATAGACAGTTCCTGACAGCCATTTCCCCCTCTCCCACGGTCGCCCCAAAATTTTGCCTTCCCGCCGCCGCCGCGCCGGTCCGGAGCCCTTCGTTAGCTTCCGTGCCACAACAATTTGCAACACGCTACTGTTAGGTCCCGCGTGGTTGGTCGAAGCTCTGAGCATAGTACAGAGTACACTCCTACGTACAGTACTACAGGAGCATATTTACATATCAGCGCCTATTGCCAGCGATCTCAATAGTACAGATACAGAAACAGGTACAGATACTGCTGTACCATCATGTCGATTCCATCATCTGCACTCGTCTTTGAATCAGGGATCAATACAATACCCAGCAGCACAATGGAGCCCAATTCTCTGGATGCCCTTGTCCGGCTCCAGTTAGAGACTGTTTCCAAGGACTTGGCAGCAAAGGCAAAGGTTACTACCAATGTTTCATCGCCCGAACAATGTCAAAATATCATCAACGATGTGGGAGAATATCTTACTCAGACCGCCCAGATGTGGCTTTCTTTGACAGATAAACTGGTGACAGGACCTCATGTAGCATCAGCTGTAGAGGAGGCGCACGAGCTGTCCTACAACAAGACGCACATGGCGGACTTGCAGCCCATCGCTACAATGGACATCAACATCAGCAAGCTTGGGTAAGTCTCTGAACCAATCATGTTATACTATGGCTCACCCATTCTGGCAGCAAGATCCGCGATCTGGCAGCAAAGTTCTCTGAAGATGTTCAAGAAATCTGGCGACGGACACCTAAATCTGGAGGAGTTTTGTCTGCACCAACCTATCATACAGTCTCTTCCTTCCCTACTATTAAATCTGAACCTCCAGGCTGGAGCCGGTCAATTCCCGGAGGAAATAATATGGATGGCGGAACTCGCGAAAGCAAGAGAGCTATGCTAGCATCTCGAAGCACTGATGACGCTCAATCGCCTGGTGGGAACCTATCCATTTCAGAAGACTCAGGAGATGACGAAGATGAACAATTCAGCAAAATCGACATGGCCGCTCTTAAACACAGAGGCAAAGGCTCGTACAACTGTCCCTTGGGATATCGCTGCGTCAAGGGCGGAGTTGACAAGGAGGGGAGACTTGTGGTCTTCGATCGAAATTCTTCTTTTGCGTATGCTTATGCTTGTGATCCCGAGTTGCTGGTTTAAACTGACCCCTGTCATAGACAACACTGTAACAAGCATCGGAGACCTTGGCGATGCGATGATCCTAGGTGCCCGAATCCACCCAAGAAACGCAAGTTTGCCCGTCGAGACGGACTCGAAAGACATAAATCGACGGTCAAGCATCGCGGTATTACATCTTGAGGCCCTGGTCACGAGCTCTATCTTGTGCTTTGATGGGCTGCGTGACCTTGACCGGTCAATTCCCTTACATTCGAAGACTTGTCTTTGATTGGGAGAGATATGGCCGGTGAAAATAAAAGCATGCGGCTCATGCAAACCTGAGAAGCATAAACCAATAGTGATTCGCCAAGGGTTTCTCTGCCACTCACAGGTCCATCCGCCAGCAGCTGAACGTTGCGCGAAATCATGGGAATTGAAACGGATCTACTTGGCCTCAGTTGCGTGCAAGTTACAATTTGAGCATGACATGACTGGCCTCTCGGCGGGGCATGCCTAACGGCGCATCGCGCGCATGAACGAACACAGGGAAGATAGTCGGAATCCTTTTTATCACGGCATAATTGCAGGTTAACAAGCGACCGCCCAACCTTTTGTGGAGTTGAACTAGTCTTGTATCTGAAAGGAATGATGCAACCACCTGTAAGCTGGCACATCACCGGTCAGAGTCGCCAAACAAACAATCGTTACATATGCAGTTAGCCTTCGGGCAAGATGCGTGAAGGCCTTTCGCAATATTCTAAGAACATCCTTCTCAAAGGAGAAGCAGCCGGCTCACAGGTACCAACCACAGTTAGGAGTTGAGATGGACATGGTAAGCCTCAACGACTAAGAAAGGGTGTGAAAATCCACCGACGCGGCATCTCAGTTACAAATCTACCCGTTCTTACGGGGCCAATGCGGATGGCAGCATGGGGAAATTTCAGAAATGCATTGTCGCTTTGATTATATGGGTGTGCTGGCTGTCTGTAAGTCGTACGACAGGAACACGCACCCAGAAGGTTTGAGAAAAATAGGTGCAGCCACGTATGAGAATGAAACAGGCTGAGATCTCACAAGAGCACTGCACTGGTACGCTCTGTCGGCACCCGCGCAAGAGGCACTTGATCAGGCAAAGAGGGTTACGAGAGTACGTACAAATATAGTACTAGGCTGGGCTGCCGACTACGAGAAGCGGGTGGCTTTCCCAAACTCGTGGGAAGCTGGCCACGGATGACTTGCAGACATACGATCTCATACTGCAGCAATGTGACGCTTCATTTTCAGAGTGCTTTCAGAGCTTCTAGGGACTGGTGAAATTCTATCATTCTTCTCTGGGGCGGCCTAGACGATGATCCCGGCACTAGGGCCATTTGTAGGGCCATTTGTCGGGCATGCACCCTTGCGATCATCATGCAGACCAACCAGTTGGAAACAGCAATTGTGAGAAAACCGTATATCGGTATGTACGGGGACGAGAGTCTTGGCCAACTCTCACATAGCAGCAGCACTGTGGTCTGGGACAGTGGGCAGTGCAGATAGTAGTATCTCAATCACTAGGTACCTACCTACTCAATGGCAATGGCATGAGGAATTTTGGACTCCGCAAAACGATCCGATCTCACTGACCAATCTCAGGTACCTTTTCCCCGCAAACATATCTAATTGACCTTCTTGACTTCAGGCGAAGGGAAACAGACTTAGTGCAGCCCTTAGTGGTGCACGTGGCTTCTTGACGGTACGGGACTAGGGCGCTGGCAGCTGGGAACTTGTATGGGTTGTGTAAGGGGAGTTTCCATCCCAGACCAGGGATTATGGACCAGGAGATGAACGAGATGGGACGAAGAGGGACGAGGAGGGACGGAACGAGAACAGGAGAGAAAAGGATAGAGAAGAGAGGAGAGGAAACAAAAGAAAGTCAGATGAGCGGTGTGTTCCGGAGATGACGGAAAGGTGCTCCTGTCATAGCGTCAACCTCAGCTCTTCAACTTTGTCCATCCTTGGTCAAACATGCCATCATGCACCATGGACTGTGCAGCGTTGTGCCCTTTCCTACGCTGGTCTGGCCAGGTCAGGTCAGGTCAGGTCTGGCCGTGCTGAAGTGTCAGATCTGGGATTAGGCGTTACCCAATGCTTGGGTGGAATGGATATGTATGGTACATCGCATCGTGCCATGCCAGTAAAGCAGATCTCGCAGGGATCCTTACAAGGCAACTGGCCTGATGCATGGCGTTGATGGGTTCCAGAGCACTGTGCTGTACAGCATCGATGGCCTGCGGACGAGCTGCATAACTGCATCTGACCTAAGGTTAAGCGGAGCAAACGACAACTACCTAGTGTAGGTAGCTCAAGTCTCAGTCGGTCGTGTCTTGGGTTCATTATCCATCTACGGAGTACTGTACACAGCATTTGTCGTCAATTGGTGTCAATCATCATCGCACAGCGAGGCTTGTGGTACCTTGCTTGGTGCGGAGCAGCCAAGAAACACCTCGCAACCAACCAGAACCATTCTCAATTCCGTGACTGGGGAAGCTTGCTGTTTACACTTTTTCGGGGGTGAGCGGAGAATGCGATGAGAGAAAAGAGTAACTGTTCTTCTTCTCTCACCTCCCAATTCATCAATAAGGAACATGGGCAGATCCGGACTGACGTTGGTTGCTCTACGAGACAAGATCTGTACTGTATGTGATCAATTACTGGACGGACGACATTGTCGCTCTGTTCTCATCGCTCGCTCTCGCTCTCTCGTTGAGACGCTTCTGGCACAGCCCCATTCAACCAATGGTGAGCCGTCCAGGGATTCTCGACTGACTGACTAGGTTACCTAGTTCCTCTCCTCAGTCTGTGAATCTCTCTCTCTTCTTCGAGCATCTTTTCGTTGTTCCCTTCCCCGTCGTTTCTTCTTCCCGGTCAACGCCCCCCCTTGCCGGAGCCGTCAATCTATGTACATACAATTCTCCAAGGAGTGTGGAACTAAATTGTCGGCGCTGGGTCCATGGATATACCTTTTCATACTGTAGCTGATCTATGCATAGACTACGCTACCCGTACGGAGTGCACTACCCATGTTGTACTGCACAACAGGGCTGTATGCCATGTACCCATTGGCTGTTTGGACGCCTTGTCCTGCCTGGCCTTACTCGCGCGCTCGCATGCCTGCATGACGGTCAATATTCTATGCACACTACACTACACCACATAGCACAAGACTACATTGACCGGCAATCGTCTTTTCTCAACAGTTACTAGTCTCGGCCTTCTGGCGTCTCTCTATGTGGTATCGGCCTCCAATTCCCGGCCCGGCCAACAGGCTCAGGAGTTGGATGGAGTTGGAGTTTGCAATATAAAGTTGCTGTTCGCACCCGCGAGAGATGATATGGCGCCAGCAAGCCTCACTTTCCCATACTCCAAGAACAAGCATAAGAACCTACCCATCATTTACACTCTCAATGCGAGGTTGTTTCTCAGACTGACTTCAATTGACCACACCGAGACTCAATCATGGTTATCCCTTCTGTCCTCATCATTGGGGCCGGCAACTTTGGTGCCGCGACTGCGCTCTCGCTCCGTAGAAAGACCAAGGTTCAAGTTACCATTGTCGACCCGGCCAATTTCCCCAATCCTAGGGCCGCTTCTCACGACATCAACAAGATCGTCCGAGATGACTATCCGGACAAACTCTACATGCGCCTGCTGAAGAAGGCTATGCCCATGTGGAGGCATGACGAGCTATACAAGACCTGGTATCACGAAGTCGGCATGCTTCGTGCTGACTCTACCTCGTTTGGCGAAGAGAGTATCAACTCTTACCGCGACATGGGCATCCCCAACAGGTCAGAGCTTCTGCCTGTCGACGAAGTACGCCGTCGTTGGAACGGTGCCTTTGAGACGGCTGATTTCAAGGGCGTTGACAGGGTTCTCTGGAATCCCCACGTAGGGTTCGCGGAGGCGGACAAGGCTCTCGGCGCGGTGGTCCAGGCTGCGGTCGACCTCGGAGCCGAGTATGTCGTTGGAGAAGTGACGAAACTCGACTTTGGGTCAGAGGACCAATGTATCGGTGTTACACTCAAGGACGGCACGACGTTGCGAGCTGACAAGGTTCTTCTTGCTGCTGGAGCTCGAACGGCGTCTCTACTCGCGCAAAGCGCGCCTCGGAAGCCACTACTCCATGCTGGTGAGAGACTGGTGGCTACCGGAGCCGTGAGTTTCTATGCAAAGCTGCATGGCGCGCAAAAAGACAAGTTCTCAGCAATTCCTGTGCTCAAGAACTGCTTACCTCAGGTCAAGGGTGCGTACTGTTTGTTTGCTTGCTTGCTTTGCTTGCTTGCTTGCTTTGCTTGCTTGCTTGCTTGTTTGATGTTGCAACCGAGGCGGATGTTATCGGTACTTGACTTCACTGGGCTGAGCTAACAAGTCATCTGCAGGTGAAGGCATGTCAATCCTCAGCGACGGAACTATCAAGTTCAACTGCGACCTATGCTTCACCAACTACCAAGTGTTCCCTCCAACCGGTGAGGCCATGTCAGTTGCGCCTGGCCAGTCCATGTATAACACGTGGACAGGACCTCGATTTCTCAAGTTCTTTGAGGACCGGGCGCGAAAGACGTTGAATGGCCTATATGGCAAGGAAGTCGAAAGCATCAAGATTGAGGCCTACCGAATGTGTTGGTAAGCAAGGCCACCCACTCTCACGAGCCTGTGTATTCTGTGTGTATGTGTATGGTTATCTGAGCTGACTGGTCTCTGCCACAGGGACGCATCAACACCAACACATGACTTCCTCATATCACCGCACCCGCAGAGCAGCAGACTCTACATTGCAACAGGAGGTTCCTTCCACGGATGGAAGTTTCTACCTGTCATTGGCGACTGCGTCGTCGACATGATGCAGGGAACCCTTGATAGCGACATGGCCGATCGATGGGCCTGGGATAAGAAGGGCGGCGATGGCCATTCGGCGAACCCAACATACCAAATCGTCGGGGACTTGCAAGACTGGACCCGCGGCTGGGCAAACTAAATTTGGCAGACGAGATGGTTATTCCCTCATCCTCATCCTCATCCTCATCCTCATCCTCATCCTCATCCTCCTTCTCTTGGTTCCCGGTCCTGACAGAAGCTGAGGAACGACAGCCAAGGCTATGGCGTGGAACTCCGCCGAAGAAGTGTGGCGAGATCGAGACCAAGATCAAGCCAACCCAACCAACGGGGTCAGTGACAGCGCCATTGATAGGGGTGTCTGGGCAGGGGTTAGGGGTCGGTCACTGTCACGACACGGGTGAGACGAGCGAGGGATTACCCCATGTCTACCATCATTGGATCGGCGCCAAACTCTGAAACCCCAGGCCAGGCTTCCCTGTTTCCTACCAACGACACGAAGGACAGTGCAGCTATATCACTATCGCTGTCACTCTGCTCCGCCGCGGCGCATGATGAATGGATGCTGCAAGCTGAACCACCAACCTGGAAATGACGGTTAATGACGATGGGCACTAAAAGTTCGAGAAGCATGTTTTCTCCTCTCATCAGCGATGGGCATGGGCATGGGCATGGGCATGGACCCCATGTTATGCGGGTTTCCCGGTTCTCGCTAGGTATTTTGACGTTGCTTTTTTCGGCTACAGCATGAGCATGAAGGACGAAAATCTCTTAGGAGAGATGGAGTATGGTGGTTTCCTTGCGATATCAATGGGGTTATTGTCTGTTTCTTTTCCTTTTTTCTGGTCTTCTCTCCCTGGTCAATATTATTACATCACCTCGTTTTGAATCTTGTTTGCTTTTTCTTCTTCATCATATTGGAACTGACTAGAGAGACGTATCGTAACATGTCATATTTTGCATTTCTTTTCATTCTTTTCGGGTTTCTGATTTCAAAAGTCTGTTGTGACACTCAAAGTTTGAGTGTGAGGTGTCTTTCTCCTCCGTTCATTTCGCTTTTTATTTGTTGCTTTTCTAGTCAGTTATTGTGTCGTTGGTATCGTGGTCATTCACGGTCAGCATTCTCAAACGCATGGATATTCAAAACGGTGGCAAGAACTGAAGCAAGAGGTTTGTCTATGTGCATCATTAGCATTAAGAGGTTTCAAAAGCTTTCAACAACACAAGCATGATTACAAGCATTTCGCTCCTGTCTGCCTCTCGCCGTCTCCGCGTCTCGTCTCGGCTGGCCTTCCGGATCCCGTTGCCAGAGTTACGGGTACGTATGGACAGTATGCTATCTCTGACCGGAGAATATTGATATGTGTTGGCGATATCTGACAGACTCGCAAAAGGGCGAGACTAGAGGAGGTGTGATTACGGTCCACTGCGGCACATAACCTTGGCAGATTGGAATCAGTTGAGAGAACAACAACACCACCTCGCGGCTCGTGGACAATTGTATGTAGTGGTAGGTAGGTACTTTGACTTTTCTCCTCTTGGTCGTCGCCTCATACTGACATATACATACATACGTGGGACTAGATCACGAGGAAGTGCAGAAGTTCAGGCTTGATAAACGAGGAACGACCCCTGCCACTTTGACAGTGGTCAAGCCCCTTGTATCGGTACTTGATGGATCGATCGATCCCTGCAAGACTGGTTCCGTTCGGTCAGCGGGAGGCTTTGATACGGATCGAAAGCTCTGGTTAGACCAAAACCCTGGGCTGGAGTCAGAGCCCGTTTCTTCGTCATCTTTCTGTCTCCCTCTCCTCTGTCACCATGATCCTTCATGCATGGAGCTGCATTGCATATACTACCACTACTACTCTGCTACTGGGACTGCAACTGCAACTGCAACTGCAAGCCCCTCAGAGATAGGGCGGTCTGCCGGGATCCTTGATCTGAATCGTATGATCGTATCTAGATAACAAGTGTTGAGGAGACAGCATTGTGGATTAGGTTCGTACTGGGAGCAGATGAAGCAGGGGGTTGCCGCAGATCTCTCTCGCCTTGACCTCTTGTTGGGAACCTGGTCCAGCTGGAGCGATTACGACAGTCTACCCACATGCAGAAAGCCCCAGTACGATTAGATCCCTGAACCCAAGGAACGAGGGCCCCGGGGAAACGAGGCTGACGCAGTATGAGTTCCTAGCGACGAGGAGAGCAAAGAGATAACATTTTTCAGGGGCAGGGAAAGGAGTTGCAGCTCTCCAAGTAGGCTATTGTGCGATTGACGCTGTGCAAAACTCAGGTTTGTCGTGTCCCTTTTGATACGTCAGCTCGAGTTGAAGCCCTTGCATGTTTCTTTTTGACTTGTCTCTGGGATTCCAGTGTCAAGGAGATTGGTTGGGCCCCCGGGGATATATTTATTATCCCCGATAGGTCTGACATGTTTTGGACATCGTGAGATATCCGTACCGGTCTGTAAAGGTCAATAAGTCATGTTAGAGGTCATGTGCATAAGGCACCTCGATAGGCTGAGAACGGTGATGAAAGAAATGACGAGACATGCATGAAGGCACCCAGCATGAATCGTTTCTTCTTTTTCGTATCGGTGCACATGACTTATTATTGTCTCCCTGTCTCCCTGCAGGTTGGCTAAAGTCTGGACTCTCTCATCGGTCATTAGTGAGCAGGGTTGGAAATTAGTTTAGTTTAGTATACGAATACTAGAAAAAGAATACTAAGAGAAGATTAGTATTGATATACTAATACTGATTTTTCCTTAACGTTAATATACTAATACTAGGGATCTTTAGTATTAGTATTTATTAAGAAAATATACTAATTAGTATAAATTTTATAGCCTGAGCCTAGTAATAACTAATAAATAGGACCTAGGTATTCTAACAATAGCTATAAAAGTATTAACTATAAAGTCTCTACCTAGACTAAAATCTTAATAAACTTAATTGATTTTATAGCCTTGACCCAGTA
>VYWZ01002649.1:0-13032 GCA_008711595.1 Fusarium xyrophilum
GGGTGGAGGGGCGTACGTAGGCGTGTCTTCGGGAACAACCATGACTGTATTACTCCAAGGGATATCCCTGAGCCCCGGGACATAATCTCGAATTTTTTATCCTTCCTATCGAGGCCTCGCCCAGCCGGACGCCGCCGGTGTAGTTTTTGAGCTTCAGCGCGATACCGGCTGCTGGAGCTGATGGAATCTAGGATCCGTTTAGAGCTGTGACTGAGCTTGTGAGATTCTCTAGTCTAACGATTCTGGCGATGTTGATTCTGACCTTCAGCAGCTGTGATGATTTGCTCCCGAGTTGAGCCATGATGTAGCCAAATCTGGTCGACCTCTCGAATACAACGTTGAGGAGAACTGCTACGAGTCCCGAGTTGCAGCATCCACTCCAAGTTCATATTATAGGATCCGCAAGGCGGCTCCGTGTCTTCGAGCTGTGTTCTTCTTTCGGCGGCACAATGTGACGGCGGCTTCCGCTGCCAACAGGGCCTGCTGATTTGAATTAGCAGTGCGGGCCCATTCATCCTGTTGCCCATCGTGAAGCGGTAAATTAAGGTTTTACTCGGGACCGTTTTGTAATCTCTCGGCCGTTGAGTTCTGCCCTACAGAGTACATCCCAGAGGCTCTAGTCAGGTGAGATGTGCAATTTTGTGCTATGCGGAGTTGTTCCGGGCGTGGAAAGAGACATCAACGGGCGCTGCTGCAGCTGTTTATGGTAAGGCTGGCCAACATCGAGTCCCTTGCGTATATCATACATGCCTACGTCGCACAACCACCTGTCGATGATGATGATGATTGGTTGACATTCGGTCGATTCCATCATCGTCATGAGGCGTCGTCTCCTCTACTCTTCAGAGAGTATCAAGGCGGGACGGCATGTGAAGCGCCTCTTCTGAGCACATACTGTAGCGGCGCTTGATCAGTTGCCATAGATGGTTCCTGGAGACAAACGCGAACACAACGGTCAAACATTCGTAGCAGCTTTGGCTCCGCCAGACTAACGTTAGCACTTCAGAGGCGTGATGCTAGGGTAGCCGTTGCAAGACAATTGAGTCGAAACAGGACACGGTTGTTGACTGTTGAGATGAGCTTGAGTTGTGGGACCTGGATACCTACAACTAGTTCGTTGTCAGAGGTAGGTACCTTAAGTAATGTTCTCTCTCTCCTTACCCTGATAAGCTGTACAGCGACGCTTCAGTTGATTCCTGCTCTTGTGATCAAGGCTACGTGGTTGCCGCTTCTTCCAGGACATTGCACTACCCTATTTTTTGCTATGAATATGAGGAGATGAAAGAAAGTTGTTAACGACCAAGGATAGAGGAAGCTGTCGTTTGTTGTCACAAACGTCTGTTCTCATCACTCGTTCTCTAACCTCCACTACCTAGGCCAGGCGCCGGCAATCCAACAGAGGCTCCAGTTCAGCATCATAAATATATGCAAAAAAAAAAAAAAAGACTGATACCTATGTTGCAATGCGGAAATCGTTGTTTTCTCGCCAATCCTTCACTCTGGGGTTATTGGGTCTGTCTTCCGTATTGAGGTATGCTTTATTAATTATTTGGAGAGCTCCTATTTCATGTCCGGGCAATACCCGGCAGCGGTGCAGCCTTTTCCGTAAAAGACAGGGAACAGCACAGGCCAACTGTAATCTGGGTGATTATTATTCAACGTCTACTACTAGCCACGAGATACAAGCGGCATTCAGCACAGGAGATTTCCTACCCAAGGAACCGACAAATTGTGTGAATGCTTCTCTCAGGTTTACAGAGTACCAGGGTGCAGAATGCTCGGTTGATTCCTGTGATTTCAGGACCAGTAGCGAATCTAGAGCTGAAAGGCCGTGCGTCCAGGGTTGTCGTGTTGCGTTTGCACGCATCCATCGCGTACAAGCCGGGATGATGCTACTTTCTTTTGCTCAATCACAACTCCGGAAGGTCGCTTCTCACTCACCATGATGCGAGCCGGTCGGAAGAGCACCTCGAAGCCTTCAACATGTTGCCCACCAGTTCACTTGTTAACGTGCTACGTAATGCCTCAGTCGCGGGGGGTTTCCCATTATCAATGAGCACGTGCAGACGGAAAGATTGCACAGTATCCTTTCGCATTGACCTTCACCCTAGACGGGTTTGAAATGCCATCGCGTAGCCCAAACTTGGGTTGGCACCGGCCCGTTGTCCATCTCATCTGTAAGAAAACACAGTATCACCAACGATCAATCACAGGCTTAGGACGAACCAAGGTCCCCACATGTTGTGCTACGGAGTACAGTACTACTTGATCACGATAATCTGAGTTTCACAGCAGCGATCGTGTAGGTACTGTACTCCAACCTTAATTCTCTCCCTCTTGGCCTTGGGTACTGTTAGGCCCAACGAGAGAGTCTTAGAGTCACGATACTGCACCTAACACTTAAACTCCGAAATGCTGGTAATGCCTCCTGGTCAAAGCGTCTTAGCCTTTCAGCATTATCGAAATCACGAGACACAATCATGACAGTTATGGATGGTCATCCATATTAGCTCATAACGGTGTCCCTTAACGGAACGGTGTTGTTTTCTCGGCCGATGAGAAAACAGGGACATCAAGTCTAAGCGGACACCCCTGTCCTTCTCGCAAGGCCATTGGAGGAGGGCATATAGCCTGAATCTACTCTGTATTTCGAGATAAAGCCACCCTCTGAGGACACGGAATAGAATATGATATATCATTTCACCACGACTCCTGAATGGACCGACCATTGATGGACTTGGATCTCGCTGCATCAAAATCTCGATTTTCCGGCCTTGGACGCTGGAAGGGCTGAAGAATCTCGCAAAGCAACAGGAGAAGCGGGAAAAGCAGCGCAGAACTGAGCCATCGGGTTATCATGGTCTCCCTCAGTCGTGGGGGTTGTTACAATCACCTTGGCTAGCGATCGTTGCTTTCAGAACAAAACAAAAGTTGGTAGCTCCAACATCGTGAGCCATTTCGTTTGCCATGACGGCGGGGCAGAAGGTCACGGGCAGTCGCTATGTCATCGAGTTGGTAGCCTTGTTGTAGGCTAATCCAATCTGGTTTGTGGTTTTTTGAAAAGGCATTTGGTAGCGAGCTGTAACAGGCACAATTCACACATTCGATTCCTCCGTACTTAACGCCTGATAATACCCTCAACTTTAGCTATTTGGCCGCGGAATTTGTCTTGTTTGATACCTGCCATAAGGGAGTAGAGTGGTGATGATACCCATCGAGTTCCTATTGCCATGTCTGGGGAAGCTTGAGAGGAAGAGCCTTGGGAAGTTGAAACCAACCAGGGTCCAAGCAAGATGTTGTACGAGGGGATGGTCAGGAGTCAGGAACAGTTACAACACAGCAGGGGCAATAACACTGCGCTACGCAGGCGCCGTCCATCTTTGACTACCGTGAGCCCTTCGACAAGTTCCTAATAGTTAGTCGATTGACATATCACATCTGTACCGTCAATATTGCCTCAGATGCGCTAACTAGACTTATTGCTGCCCAGGCATGAGTTGCAACGCAATTCGAGACCAATGTTCGCTGGCAACTCCCGGTACCCGGTCCTTGCACTACCTGTAAATTCTTGGCTTCTTATCCTGGCCCTTGAGGCTCTAACATTAGATGTTTGCTCAAGACAAGAGCGCGGCTGTGCGGCGACAAGCTGCACCACCCTGGTTCATGCTTATCGAGGCTTGCCATTGGGCGCATCATGATCCTAGCCAATGGCTTTGGGGAGCTCCCAGAGCTCTGGGAACATCGGAGATCCTTTCGCTGATTGGTTGTTTCATGTGGACTGGACACGGCAGATCGTCTTAGATTTAACGTTTGACGTTGATGGTTCCCTCAACTTTCACGATCAAGACTGAGCCGGACAAAAAAGAGAAAGTTCGGTTTTGGGGATTTTCCCTTTTCTCTAAAGGCTGTTCAAGTGCGGAATTGCATCGGAAAACCCACAAGGCAGACAGTGGGAGCACAGAGGAAGAATGAGGACACGCTGGGTGCCAGATAGGGGTCATCATTGCCAGGGGTCTCTATGGACTCCAGTTCAGGGGAGTTTTGGGGACATTGGGGCCGTCCTCCGCACCAGAGACCGGCCGGCGAACCCACCCCGAACCGACTTTTCTCACTTTCTTACTCCTCAGGCGCCGTGTTATCCCCGTTATCGTTGCAGCGGATATCGAAATCTACAAATCAGTCGACCTACAAGTTTCCGACGAGTCATCGGGTCCTCTTGATGGTATACTCTTGTTGGCTTCATGGAGTAAAACTTTGTCAAGAAAGCCCTGAATTTGACGACATTTGGCGAAGCCACCATGGTTTGTTTTTAGAACTGTAGCCATATTATAAACAACTGATGAGCTCTCGCTTCATGATTCTCATATGACCATGCTTCTTGTTTGTTGGTGAAACAACGAGGCTGTCATCCACTTAATCATGATGAAAATGACCGGTCATGGAGCATGTGAGCATGAAGGAGGGATAAGGAGAAGACCGAAAATACTTCAGCCCTGACAATCCAGGACTGACGAGGCGGGACCATGAAATTCATCTCAGATGACAAGACGGGGCAGCACAGTCCAGCATGCGGGTATCCATCTTGTTCAAGGGCAGGCAGCTCAGCGAGCAGATTGACGAAGTCCTACTTCATCCACGATACGTTCCCATCGTTTGCGAAATCAACATCGAAGCCGCCTCGGACTTAGAAGAGGACAGTCTGGCCAATCAATAGAAGCCCTTCACCCGCAACTCAACGTTTCCTTGCGGGATCACGCCCCATGAAAAGACCCTTGCTGCCAAGATCTAGAGACACCCACACCCGCCATGTTTGCATGAAACTCAATAGCGTGCAACAAATACGCCTGCAGCTGACTGCGAGAAACAGGCAAAGTCTGCATGTAATTCTTGCAGCGTTGGACCCTTGCTCTTTCCAACGACCGGGCCTCACGCAGCTCTTCAAGTATGCACATTCGGGATGTGCATAATGAACAGGATCGTCTCATCGACCTTCATCAGTTATCAGGTTCCAACTTTTCGAAAATGCTCATCTCAGCCCGCTTTAGAATCTTCTATCCCCTTTCTTCCTCTTACAACCCCCAAGCCCTGTTTTCTCTTCCAGTCATGGTGCGTCTATGCATGCAGGAGTGATGCTAATCCGATACCTTCGAAGCCCCTGGCCCTGCGGTCCTCGACATCTGGCACTAATGTTCAGCCATCTGCTCGAATGCAGGAACGTAACACATACAGAGTATGAATAGATACTACTGCAGAAACTTTACCTAGTGGCAAGCTGCTCATGTCAAAATGTTCTGCTCAAGGCTCTAAGTCTTTCCACGGGCTTTTCGATACTTTGAATCGAGTGATTGTATCAGGCTTGCCAAGTGTAATTGTACGTAGGCAGTGACGAGAAAACTGACATGTCAAAGATCGAGAATAGCCTCAGAAGCCACCAGGCTGAAATGTTGAGGTTTACGATTCGACGGCTTGTGCTGGCCATGGTGTGGAAGCAAACCAAAGTCTTGACAGGGGACCCGACCCACTATATCGGAGCGTTTGAGGGTGTCAGGCCAGAAGCACTGCCAAGGCCACCAAGGATGACTCCAGTAACTTTTGCGAGCTAACAAAGATAGGAGTGGGTTAATTGGGGATTGCGTTGTACCATAACCCTTGTTCACTGTTTCTGTCTCGTTCTCCCTCTTCTTCCATCTTCTCTTTTGGCGCACAGCTCTTCTAGCTCTGTGTCAACTAAGGTTAGTGTGGATTGTTCAAAAAATGACAGCGCAAAAACTTTTCCGTAATCAAACCAGTTAACAGATCAGGGCACAACGCAGACCTCAAACAGCGCCCAAGATGTTTGCATGAGCAAGCACAAACGTCAAAGAACCAGCCCGCATATGCTCCGTGCTTTATTCCCTGACCTTGATGTTTATTTCTCGGTAAGCGGAGCGGAATACTACATTACGACAAATCCTGCGTGAGCTTTCGAAAATAAGAAATGAATAACTGATAGCAGAAGCTTGGCCTGAAGTTGATGATGAGAAGGGCAAGCCTGGGAAGTTTTCGGTTTCGGGCTCTTATGGCTCCGATTGTTCGGTACTGGGAGACCGCGAAAGCTTTATACGCCAGCCAGGTGGGGAGATATTCAAAGCTCAAAATTGGTGCATCACCGCTTGCGGTTGCTCCCGGAACAGAGGGAGCCGTAGCTACCAAGGTAATTCCTCACAAGGCTTTATGCGCTTGGTGCGCAACGATTGTGTTGCTGTTTTGGTCGCTGCGAGACTGTTGTGGTGGTCCTCTCTGTGTACGAGCAGGGTGCGTTGTTTGCCCACAGCGTTGTTCTTAGCTCTCTTTGCTCGCGAGCCTTGATAGCGGGACGGCGGCTCGGCCTCTAGCTGCTACCAGCTGTCGGGGACTGCCGCTGGCTGGCCAGTAGGATCTCTCAATCAGAGACCCAAGGAGGTCATTGCGCAAAACATCCCACCGTGGTGTCGGGTACCGCCAACAGGGGTCCCTGGCTACGCGGCGTCTAACCATGGCGATCTTCAACATGGGTCCGAGTAACGCAACTTCAGACTCAAACCAATGCTTTTGAGTACGTCACCGGGATCACTAGCCAAAGTCAGTCAGGTACTGGAAGTTGTCACCGACAGGTTCATTGAGCTGTAAAGAAGACTGGAGGCACTTCCAGCAGAGATAATGAATCTGAGGGTCGGGATCTGAGTTCCTCAAGCTAATAAAAAATCGGGTTTTAGTATGATTGATAGACTGAAGCTACGGATTAACGAGAGGGGCAAAATCGGGAAACGGCGTGCCAAAGAAGCTCGGGGGAGCGGGAGAGTTACACGGATGAGCTCAGCCTACAGAGGTAAGGGGAGCTCAATTCATTAGGGCACCTGCTAAGGCTGCAGAGTCCAACATCCTGGACGTCGCAGCTGTCGGTTTGGCACACCAACGTCAGTGCGTACTGTCAGTTGAGAAACCACAGCAATAAGGCGTATCGGCTACACTAGGTGCCGAGTATGATTAAATCAGCAGGCAAATCCCCAGTGACGATCCTGAACCACGCAATTCCCCTCACTTTCATCATTGTCCAACTAACAAATATGCAAATGGCCTTGCTCTTTCGCCCTGCTGTGACCTTCTAACAAGAGTTACTCAATGATCCTGCATCAGCCCCTGCTTGGTTTCTTGCGACCTGTCACTTCTGGCGAATCTCAGATCCTCGGACAGCAATTCCAAGATAGGTACCGCGCCAATGTAACCCCGTGGCAATTGGACAGGTTGGCGATTGAGCGGGCTCCCAGGTGATCGATTTGAGCTTGGGCTGGGATGACAATCGGGTCGCTCACCCAGCTTCTCAAGGGCCAGGGTCGCAGCGGTACCTTGCAGGACGTAACAGAAATGCTGGGCATCCCCACCATGACGCTGACCTTGAAAACCTGTTGTAGGCTATGAATACCACAGTCTATTATCACAATCAGGCAAGGGAGGTGGTTACTCCATACTGGAGGTTGCGATCTTGGTCTCGAGAGTTTCTGCTTCAAGGGAGATTGACGTGGGAGTTTCAGACCAAGGTAACCGGCTTGATTGCCGCTTGGCCCGTAGTCAGTAGTGCATACTACGCGAGAGTGTATTTGGTAGTCATAATGAGAGCTCTATACCTAGTCCGCCATGAACCTTATTTGCAACAGTGCAAAGACGTGTTGATTGTTGCCCCCTGCTGGCCCATCATATACGCCATAGGTATTGCATTGTGATCTCCTCGAACCCCTATCATCGCCTTACCGCAGAGCATGCTAAGCCAGGGTTTGCACCTAAACCGATACCGCAATCCATGCTGTGGCTGGTATCAGCCCTAGTTGATCTATCACTTGTTATCCACAGGTGATCTAGACCGACTACCCGCCTCGTTTACCAACAATCCCTTACAGCCCTTGAAATGGCTTTAGTCCTTCAAAGACACCGAGACACCGCCTGCTCCTGATACGAGCTGTGCTCACCGTAGAGAGACTCTGGGTAGCGACCCACGGGACTGGGTCCAGATATTAGCCTGGATGAGATCCTCGGGTGAAGTAAATCAATACCACGTCGTATCTGCCCAAAGAGACGCGTTGTAACGCTGGTTCCTTGAAGAGTATCAGCTTGCGAGCTGGACATACGCGCGTTGTAACATTAGCAGCGATATCCTCTGGGCCCTGCATTATCTGATCCTGTCTTCACATCTGGCAGATCTTCGTTTCCCTCCCCTGCCCTGGAGCCTGGAGTTAGGTTGTCATGTTTGATCGCCAAAATTCGCAAGCATCACCCCTAATCAGCATGACGCTGCCGGTGAAGCCTGCTCGACCTGGCACTTAAACTTTTTCTTTTGTAAAAGATGAAGCTCGAAATCGACCCTTTTTTGGCGCTCGCGGGAAGAGCCTTGATTAGGGAAACGGGCGGCTAAAGCTGGGGCCGTTCCCGCGCGTTTGCTTTTTAGGCATGAATCAGAAACGGCCAAGGCGGCGAGAACAACTGACTACGAACCTACCGTTGAATGATGGATATGATGCATGAAATAGTTGCTCGCCTACACGGTGACCAGATACGACGAGCTGGAAATTGTCGGTCGACGTTTTTTAGCAAGAATGTATGGATTGCTGCCAAGTGTGCTTGTCACAGAATTTGTATTGAAACGGCACAGCGTGGGATGGATTCAATCGGGCTGTGGCGGGCGCGCACGGTTTTGCGCCTCGCTCATACACATGGCCCAACAAGTTGCCTGTGCAGAGACAAAGACAAGGGCAAGGCCTGCTGCAATAGAATGGCTGAAGTGTCGTCTGCAGCGGACAATGACATCCCAGGGCGCCTTGATAGATTGGATAGGCGGCCTCTTGGTGTTGCGCACCTGTCCCAAGTCCTTGGCAGAAGGAAAATCCCCAAAACACCAACATCATTTGTGAGTCGGTATTCCGACTGGATGATTTTTCAATGGACCATCCCCTGAATAGGTCGAACTCTATCCTGCGGCACAGTAAGAGTGTATGTGAGCTATCGATTGGATCATAGGGACAGATGATTCGCATCTATTACTCGGATCGTGATCCGCGGCCTTGGTTCCTGCAACAGGCCTCTTGTCTCAGGAGAGACTCATTCCTGAGGATAGTGATTAGCACCTCAAGATCTGGTGCTTCATCATTCGCGGAATAAGATCCCTCATGTATCACTTGCATGAACCTTGGGGGCTAGACACTGTTCTTCTGGTTCGAATCGCACGATCAAATTGTGTTGCAGATTCAAGACACGGAACCATCGAAAATATGGAATGTACCAGGATAAAAAAGCAAGCGAGATTATGATCGTTCGGCAGATGTCTTTCCTGTTCCAGCCAGACGGATTCTCTGAGTCTGAGCGCGCAACAACTTGAGTCAAAACCCGCGCCATCCGGGCCGGGACGAGATTTACTTTTTTGTACTCTCGTTTGGGCGATATTTTGACACACAGACATTGATTGACGACAGGGCATGCATGGGTCTTATACGAATTCAATGGAGGGCCTATGGGATATCTTACCCTGTGTAGGGGATCCATCAAGAGGAGTCTGAAAGCGTCTCAGTAATGAGCACTGAGCCATGATTCATGAGCTAAGGACAACGGTTCGTCCCTTCCGGAGTGTGCACGGCGCACATTGAGAAGGAGACTCAGTGATCCCCACCTGGTACTCTGTATTTTGTCTCTGCTCCAACATGATCTGAGGTGAGGACGAAAGAACAGGTCGGTGCTTTGCTGTAAGGCAGTTGCCACAAACCAGACTGTCGGGAGAAGAAGCAAGATCGATCGCATCAGAAGCTCAGACTGCCAAGCTAAGTAAGGTAAGGTAAGACTGCAACAACCAACAGCAGGCACATCGCGGCCCGTGGATTTGGTTGTCACGCACCACAAAGATCAAAATTCGCGAGATATGATAAATTACATCTACCGAACCTTGCATTTCCCCTAATGCGCAAAGTTGTATCACGTCTGCATTATCTCTTTATCTCATCAGCTGGCCACCGAGCCCCCCCTTTGAGCGGAGAATCCGAGTCCGCCGCAGCGCAACAGAGGGGGCGCCACAGGCCACCTACTCTGCTACTGTACTCCGTATGTAGGTGATAGGTGTGGGATGATATATCTGATGTTGTCAAGGGCACAGTTGCAGATGACGACTCCATCTGGTACCTTGCTAATAAGCCACCTAGGGTATTCCTTAACGAGCTGAGAGGAGTCGGATTCGTGAACGATCCTGGTCATCTCATGCTCTCGTCGTGCCGCAGCCTCAGTTTGAACTGAACACGTCTGAATTCAATAGACATTCTTGGAAGCTGGGTTAATCACCCAAGGATCGATGCCATGGATCTCTCCAGCCCCCCGTCACTTTTGCTGCAAGATCTCATCTCTTCCCCTGTTGAGCAGCATACGAAGCAACATCTCCAAACAATCAACGCAACTCCAAGTGCCCCGCAGAGGATCAGTCGAGGATCATAGGCCACCACAAACAATCATGACGAGATGACGAGTCGACATTTCTATTCACAGCCACTGTAACTGAATGGCCAAAAGAAACCCCTAGCCAAACGCTTGTGATGGTGGTGAGGTGTAGCCACTACACGTGTTCATCACGCAAGCAATCAATCTATCGATCAATCAGTCGATCAAGTCAACAGCAGTCAACGCCAGACATGTCTTTCGATTGACCCACAGCATATCCCGTCAAACGAAAGAAGCCCTAACCTTGCAATTTTCCCTAACCTACACCACCATACATTCAAATGCAAGCTTCTGAGTCGAATCGCGATGCAGCGAACTCGTACCCCTAGTGCTGGTTAAAGTGCTCCTAAGGATTTTCAGAAACCAATGGCATCAATGCATTCTCTTCTCGTCTCTTTTCTCTTCAGCTCTCCAATCCTGTTAGAGGATGCTCAACTCCAACTAGGGGAGGAAACCCGGTCAGTCAACCCAGCCCCCCCTCGCGACTGAAGCCGCTGGTTGATTACTCAACCCTACCTGCTTCAACCTGCTGAGGTCGATCATTTATCACATTTCAGCGATGCATTCTTTTGGGTTCTTGGAAGGGGGTGTCAATGCCGATCAAGACCAACCAGGTCAGGGACTTCAACTGACGCCACAGGTGAGTGGAAAAAAGCATCTGGGTTCCAACATACTGTGATCGTGACTTAATGCGCCTCTTTGCCCTTTCCCGATCCCGATGGTCTCCCCAGCGCCTCGGTATCGATAACACCAGAGCCAATTGATCAAGACAACATCGCAAAGTAGTCTCAAGCCTTGCTTCGCCATTGTAAACTTCATGATGTTCAGCAGGGCGAATGCTAAAAGCAGGGCGAGGAGGCGAAAGTTTAGCCTCACATACAGTGGCGATATTCTTACATGACCCAGTGCTCCGGGATACTGCCAGGAGAAAGATGTCTGAACACAACATCGAGCATGTACGACAGCGACGTGCCGTATGTCTTGCCCTTTGATGAGTACTCACTTTCCACTTCCACGGATCATGTGCTATCCGGGCGAACCAGAACACAAGGCCGCTGTTTACCAGAGCCCTAGATCCCTCCAAGATCCATCGAGGGCGGGTGTCGCTATGATTTGTGATATACGGCAAGAAAAGCCCAGGCGAAGGCACCTCTAGTCGTTATTCGCGTATGAATCTCCGAAGGGAGTGCCCGAAATCTATCGGTGTCCTCTTGTTTGAGTCCGACGTTCTACTCCTGTTTACAATTCTGTTTCGGGGTTCAACTTAATAGGAGGTTCCAATATTCATTTGTTGTGGTTAGAACTCCCCGAGGCAAGGGACGGAACGCCATTGGTTCCGAAAATGGCTTCGCGCAGGCTGCATAACTTGCTTTCAGAGACAACAAAGAATGTCGTACAGGAAATGTCGTTGTTCCCCCTTCTCGAGGTGATCACGCATATACGATCTTTCATCGTGGTCATGGTTTTGTGCCAAGGTTAATGCAAACTCGCCTGTGATTACTTTTTTTTTTTCGGTCCCGGGGGTGCGTGGTCGACATTCGTGGCTATAAACGCCAAAAGGATAGGGATGTCGTGACTCCTATCGTGACGTTTCATGAGTAAACATTTTCAGCTGGCTGTAATTAAAATGCATACAAGATTCGATCTTGGAGGTCCCGATTGGAGCTTGTGGGAGACGTCGTGCGGGGCCAACCAGGGTCTGAACAGGTGTCGAGGTGACATCGCGTTTACCAAGAAGAGGGTCCTCCCCACGAAACTTGAGTTTCAGCCTTCGCCTCATAACAATTTTGCAGCCGGACAAGCCTTCGCAAAGCTCACGACTCGATACATATGCCTGTGTCATTATTCACATGGTCCTGGGGCCCGATCTCCAAGCGCCCTGGTCACGATCCCAATCTTGTTGAATCAGAGATCCTAGTCTTGATAGGATGCATTCAAACAACAAACTGTTCTATGTACTACCTCGGAGGAGTGATGGTCGCCGCCAGGTGATGATATTTTGGATCACTTCCACGTAAGCAGATAAGGCCGCGTTAGATCTCGGACAGGCCGGGAAATAACAGGGGACAAGAGCAAGCGTTCTGTCAACCCAAGCATTCGGGATCTAGGGGTCAAGCGATCAACCGAGGAGGGCCTGTCGACGAGCACTTCGGCTCGTCCCGTACTGAAGTCGCAAGTTTTACGGTTTATGGAACCGGTATCACTTCCTGTTCTAGTCCCAGACTCCGATGACAGTTGTGTTATGGGATTGAACTAAGGCCTATATATGCACCTAACCTCTAAGAAATATATACCTAATGCCTATTCCTCTTAAAGAAGGTTGTCTCTAAGGCAGCTTCTAATTAACTCAAGTAAGTTAATTTATATATTAAAGTGATGATAATATTAAAAGAAAATTACTTTTAAAAAAATCAACTTAATTAAAGCTATTGTAAAGGCTAAAAAAGTATGTAAAATAGTTTAAAAAAATGACTATTAAAATTATACTAAAAGTTTAAGCATCTTCATAGTTTATATATAAGACATAGGTAATAGGGTCTTATGTAG